>JAAAKL020000548.1:0-40271 GCA_010016065.2 Carybdea cf. marsupialis auct. non (Linnaeus, 1758)
AAGTCTTCGCTTTCGGAGTGGGAGATCCTGGGTTCGAACCGGGCCAGCGCCCCAAGCACTTCATGTTTATGAGATCTGTACTATGTAGTTCATGACTGCTTATGTGTCTGCCTGAGTACTTATATATATATATATAATATGGGTACTCCGGCATATACATATATATATATATATATATATATTTACAATAAAACTATGACTTTGCTCATGGCGAGCTTTCTGAACGTTGCGTTCTTTCATCTGGCACCAGATTGAAACGAAGACTTTACTATTTTACTAAATACTGCAATAGCAAAGTTGACAATCCGGGTAGTTAATCCTGCATTCTCACCACCACCAGCAATTTCATTTTCTGTTTTGCTGTTAGCTTCATCAGTGCCATTTAATTTATTTATTTGTTACTCAAGCAGACAAACAAGCAGTCATGAACTACATAGTATAGAACTTAATAAACATGAATTGCTTCCGGCGATGGTCTACTTTTGTGTCTTCCTGAGCACATATGATAAATTCCCTTAATATATTTTAAAATACACTTCATACCCTATTAGGGTCACTGCCCTTAGCCAAAAGTGATAATACATTTTTTAGGCTTGGGCAACCACCTAAGTATTTTTTGAAGGGAAAACTCTATTTTGGGAAAAAACTAACTTAACTATGTTGTGCTCTGACGGAACTGCAGTACAGATACGTCTCAGCCTCCAGGCCTTCATTGGAAATAAAATGAGTCATCTAAGAGGAAATTTATTACAACTTATCCTGCTTGAGATGTGATGTACGCATGTTAATTCCAGTAGGAATATGGCATTGGGCCTTGCATTTTACAACCTGCCTGATAATCTCCTACCTTATCTTTGATACTCTCTTAGGCGTAAATATCATCCTGTGGAAAAAAATATATTAGCTTCTTGATGGTACAGAATTCTGTTGTTCTATGAGGGAAATCAAATATATGCATCTCTTTCCATGTTATTTACAAAGATTGTCTATTGTATATTGATTGATATGCTAGCTTGTTTTGTGGCAGAAAGTATTTAAGAAAGCAGTTGTATTGTCTCTGACGATTCCTATTCCACTTTTAGCCTCTCCTAAATCTTTTAGCTTTTACTATCAGCAATAATGAAGACTCTCTTTACCCATTACTTGTGTTTATGATTAATTAATATGACTTATTATAGTTTCATATACTTCAGGGTGATCTGTCGCACATTGGGTTATGATTATATAATGCAAAGGATACCTATTTGCTTTAGCAAGTGAAACTATAACATTGTTTTTCCACGTACCACTGTTTGCAAGAAATGTTAGAACATGACGAGGCTAATTAAAACATAATTTGAATATTCTTACTTTGAAGAAATGCTCTCTTAGGCTCGATTGTGTCATCTGTTATGCTATGCACACCATTTACAGAAGACAATACGTTGCTTCATGGGGATCATTGGCATGTTGCTGTCATCGTTTGGTATTGACAACTGTCGAAGATGCTTCATTGCATACCAAGGGTGCCTCGAATTTCCTAAAAGAATAACATGACATACGATTGTAAAACTGTCAAACAAGAGATGTACCTATATGAGGCCTTACTATTATTTTTGGATTAGTGCAAGAATGACACAAAGTAATAAACATCTGATAAAATGATTGTGGGCTAATAAACCTTGCGGTGTCGAGTTCATGGCATGAACAAACGACCCTGAAAAACTATCAGAGCACAGACAAGTCAGAAAAATGTCGCCTTTTGAGCTTTACAAAGGACGGGAAACATGTCTACCTGGACACTGTCGCACAGTACAGTGTTCATGGCATTATTATGAATGGAAATTATGTTCCTACAAAGTTCTGTATTTTCCTATTCGTCTTGTTGCTTTCTCCAACACTTATCGTCCAGATCTTTTACAATTCTTTTTTTTTAATTAAATAACGCTCTTGAATTCTTATCTTGTTTTGTTCTTTCTTAATCATTATGGTCAGTGACATCTGTTTCATCTCTTTGTAAGTTGAACGTTAAAAGATCTGAATTCCTTGTAATATACCATGTGGTCGTTGCGCTTTCTGGCTGAATTTAGTAAATTGCGAATAAACGTCACGCAAAATGTGGTGTGCCTGGTAACAGACGTGGAGCACTTTACTACAATATTGGGTGTTCTCCCATCATATACATGTAGGTAATGGACGACTAGTATATTTGCAAGGGTTTTACAAATCATTGTTGTGTCATACTACAGCGAAGAGATCTGTTATAGACATGCATGTCATAGTTTTCATCCATGTAAAACCAGAAACTTAAGGTGCAAAAGTATCTTCACTTTGAATGCGAGGTTGAAACAGTTTTCTTAATTCTAGTGTTTTTATATAAGTTTTTATATAAGAATTTTTTTCTTCTTTGCATTATTTAAATACCTCTTTTGTTAGGGTAAAACGATTAAGAGATTTTGCCAAGGTATCAATTGAAATGAAAGGACGCGTGGCATTGGCTTAGTAGATCTTTGTGGCAGGCTGTATCTTAGACGATAACAATCTCTGTCTCAATAGTAATGGTTTGCTTTTAGCTGTACTCTATAAGATTGTCCAATTTATTTTCTACAGCTGTTTGTTATCCTGCTTGCATAAATGGAGGAACATGTGACACTCCCTTTAATTGCAATTGTCCATCAACGTACACTGGAGGCCATTGCGAAACACGTAAGTTAGACTTCTTAATTGAAAAAATTCTTTTTGCTTGGTGTAACTCATTATCGGTTTTTTAAAATTTTTTGTGTTGAATGTGGCATTGTGATTTTAGAAAAGCTACTAAGGAGGGAACTTACTGCCAGTTACAGTAAAAAGTCAACTGTGGGTCTGATTGTACCTGATGCTATTTGCCGAATTCGTAGGTTTTTACCTAAATGTAAATTTCAAGTGAACCCTGCACATTTCAAAGACACTGACAACCATCTCTCTTAAAATTTTAGCTTTATTTTCAATTTTTAGCTTCAATACAGTCGATTAGAATAAATATGCGTAATGCACTACATATGTTATGTTCTGATACTACGTTTCTTGTATTTTAAACATACTGTCGATGTACTCATCAAAACATGGGGTAGCGGATGCATCTTTGTGGCCTATCTGTTTTGACCCACATAAGAAATTATCAATCAACGGGCAATTGGTACTGCATCTGGTAAATACATCAATTTTGAAAATGTTAAATGTAATTAATGGCAAGAAGACAAATACTTCTTCATCAGCTCCTTGGGCTGATAACAGTATACCTGCAGTGGCGAAGAGGATAAACAAAGATTGGAAGGTCTTCGGTAAAGTTTTAAGAAGTTCCTGCCCCAGAACATTAGAAAGGATTATAGCTCAGAGCTCCCTATTTGGCTTTTCCGGCCATTTTCAGATTCTGTTATTTAAAAGTGACACTTTTTTCGACATTATCTGTTGTTTTTAATACCGTAAGGAATTCGCACTCTACTAAATAAGCCACTAAATAGCCGTACCTCCTTATTTGATTCACAAGTAGTAAGGTTTGTCATTTACCATTTATTTTTGACAGCTGTTTGTACTCCTAATTGCGCCAATGGAGGAACATGCACTAGTCCTAACAACTGCAATTGTGCAACGGGATATACTGGAGGCCACTGCCAAACACGTAAGTTAGGCATCAGATTTAAAGTAGAAAAGAAATAAACGTAATAGACAGTGACTATTACCTTACCAAAAACATTACTACTTTTATGTGAGTTTAAGCTTTAAATGATTAAATAGTTTATGTCTTTTATGCTAGACATGCAATTTATTAATTTAATAGTTGCCCTTGAATCTACGGTTATTTTGATTACCCTATATTTGTCATATGTCATGAAATGAATCGGTCAATTACAAGTGAACGCCCCCTGAAAATAACAAAACTCTTGTGGAAGAGTGTCCCTTGCTAATGATTCCTGGACGTTGCTGATTCGTTAATGTTGAAAAAACGTAATAATAGTTTGCAACTGTAAGCTTACTTATTATTTAATTCATTCTTCGTAATATTTAATTCATTCATCGTTCATAATGATTACGAGGAAGAGAAAGAGACAGATGTAGGCTTGTAACTGGAAATTTCTTTCAAAGTAATCTAGAGTCATGATATTCATCAATGCCCTTGAGTTATAATAGATAGCAGATGATATTTATTACATATGCTAACCATTTCGCCCCCTGACATTGCTTTCAGATAACTAGTCTGTCTATAAAAATTACGATACGATGACATTGTGTGAGTGAAGTTATTTTCTTTACGTCTATACGACGTAGGAGTTATTTTTAAGGGCTCAATATTGCGAGAGATAACACTTTACCACTTTTACTCAAATATAAATAAAAGCTAATAAACTATTGCGTGATACCTCAGTCTGCTATATTTGTAGAACAGGACGTTGCTAATGCGGAAAAAATGTAATTTACCATTTGCAGCAAATCCTGATTTCATCATTGATATTTTGAGCTACACATCACCTGTAAATAATTGACATAAGGTAATAGGCCAACCCGACGTCATACATCAAGTTTGCTCTTGAGACCATTCTTTCTTATGAAATAGTTTTATGTGCTTGGAAACATAACAGTTGTGGTCCTTTTTTCGTCTGACGCTCCTCACTATGAAATGAAAGAAGGGAAGAATCAGGCCAACTGTGGTGGAGTCAACCTAAATTTGGCTTTCCGAAAAAAGTGCATATTGTGTTTTTTGGGCCATCACTGACCACTAGAAATGTGATTTACAGGCATAGCCTGCCAAAATTAAAGATTCTGGTGGCAAAACCAAGCTTTTTTGACCCTGTGTGGTCTGACCACCAGAAGCAAAGAGAGGAGGTTGGTCGTCCCTTTTGGTATGATGCAGAAGAAATCATCTGCACACATGCTAGCACGAGCTACAACTTTGGACTTTGAAATATGCAAGTTTCCCTAGCCACCGTTTCAAAATATTGTTAAGTTTGAAAACGTTTTGGGCACTTGCGTGTCAGACCTCCCTTCTGCTAAGCAGAGAAGTCTAGAAAACAAATAATACCCGGAATGGACACCCCTATCACGTGGCAAGTGTCTTGCGTGATTTACTCCATTTTCACCAAATTTAGTAAAAGTTTAACTTCTATTTGTTTAGAATTGTAGCTTTTCGAGCAAGCGCTATCCCGAGGCATATCTGGTGATCGTTTTGACTTGTTGTTCTTTTAAGGTATCACGTACGAATGAAAAATTTGATTCTTTTGCGGTCTAGAGAAACCACCCGTGGTTGCTTTAAGGGTAAATGACCTCTTCCTTTGAGGTATTCTTTGAGGCCCATTAATTTATTGTATTCCTGTTCAGTATCCTTGCATCAACAAACTAGTTTAGCTCTTTCCAGACTTGTAGGGTAGGAGAAAGGGGATTGCTTGTATACGAGCCTTAATATATGTCTCTGATATCCGACTTCTTAACGACTTTCCCAATCTCTTAGCTAGTTGTAAAGTTTAAGTTTTAATATCACGTCACCTCCGGTTTCGAAATAAAGCTATTTTTGGTCTACTAAAAGATAAGCGAGCATACATGACAAGTTTTGTATATAAGTGGCATATAATCCCTAAGTTGCTAGCATTGAGAAAATAACGGGTCTATCACTTCCCTCCCCAAAAGCCCAGAGAATCTGAAAATACCCAAGTCTTAAAAGAATCATGTACTTGAAATGTCTTAATTCTATTAACAAGTACTGGGTAGATTTTTTTTCAGAAATAACAAAAATCTGTTTTAATCTGGAGATTATGATTATTTTCTGAAATGTTCCATAATCTTTAATCAGGAAGGAAGAAAATTATAGCTACGTTTCATCTCCATACAGAAATTAATCCCATTCTTTAGTTTTCTTAGAAATCTTTTATTTTGCAGTTTGAAAATTTCCCGTAGTTTGTCTGATATGAGGATATGTCTAAACAGTTTAATTGATTATTTGATACATCCTTCAATACCTGCTATTTCCTTTTTGTATGGTAAAGAAATCTTGAAATAATAGTTATCGATTAATAATCAATATCAGTTAGTGATAATGATAACAGTAGTAATAATAATAGTAATAATATAGGTGAATGAATGAATGAAACAACTGGAAATAAATATCAGAGAGTTCTTGTCCGAGAAAACGATCTTGAAAGTATTACATTTAATGTGAAACTTGTTTTGTTGGAAAGTGAAAAATAATACAAAACAGTATCTCCGCACTATATGAGTGAATATGCAGTTTTGATAGCACCTACAAATTGTTGATAACTTTAAAAAATTTGACTTCAAAATATTGTTCTTTATTTTTGCGCGTCTAAATTCTTCGAAACCCGAAGGTAAAGTTACATTATCGAGAGAATTTATAAGTTACTAATATTCTAAGAATATTGGAAAACATTGATCAAGTACAATTACATCAGATACTAACAAACAACTGTTCTTATTTTATTATCCGTGAACGTTTATGCTAGTTAGGTCTTAGTGTCCGTATTGTATTCTCTTTTCTGTAGCCATCTGTACTAATCCATGTCAAAATGGGCGGTGCACTTCTCCGGATACATGCACTTGTGACGCTAATTGGAGTGATCCCGTCTGCAGTACACGTAAGTTGATAATGTATCCTGTTGTGTGAAAAAATGCCACTTCCAATAATATCAATGTTGAGTAGTTGCCACGGATGGGCATTTGATTGTCAAAGAAGAGGGGGAAATAAAATTATACCAGTCATTATCAATTAGCGGTAATTTTTTTCCACGATTTCTTAACGACACTAAGAGAGAACTGACATTTGTTTTAAGAACCTCTTTTCCCAGCTTTGTTTTGTTGTCAACTAAACCTTCCAAAGCATATATAACGCTTAAGTATTTTATAATCGTTACAAAAATTAAACATTTATAAAAATGTAAGGTTAATAGTAGAAAATTTTCTAGACAAAATTGTAATTTCAAGAGTACTGTTCCCTCAAACATGGCAGATTATACCTTTGTTTATAAGGGTATAAAAATTCAATGACATAGGGATTTGCGAACTTGTAAATCTATAGAAGCCATGGAAGAATACCCAAGGCTGTAAATTAAAGCAATCGTATTCTGGTTTACCTCTCCTTACACACAGTAAAATGATGAAGCAACTACCAACAAAGATCAGTTCGAAGAAACCTTGTACTATTTATATTCTAGCTTACAATTACAAAGGAATCTGGAGGGAATAATGTTTTGATAGAGAGAGTTAAAACTTTGAAAGCTGATATCTCTTCCTTAGGAAAGAGGCCACGTTCTTGCCAATAGAGAAGCATAAAAATTGAGAATTGTCCATAATTCAAATATTTTCAAAATCTTTAGGTCACACTTTCCCTCTTCATTTAGTATTAGTGGACAACTCTTCTTGGAACAGTTTCGTCACGAGTTGATTATAAAAAGACTCGAGCTGCTAAATTCATTAGATGGCCTTCTTCCGGAAACGTTAAGACATCGCCTTTGGGTAACGAGTACACGAGAGCGTAGTGCCAATAACAAGTACTATTACATGTAGTGGAATTAGTAGCTCCATTCACATTAATTATTTGAAGAGACAATCTTTGTGTCAAATTACAGAAGAGATTAAAGGAAACTGACGTGACGATAATGACCAGATGCAGATAACCGTTTTACTGTTAATTTATTTTGAAAGGTCTTAAGAGCTCTAAGGAGACTTGCTGTCACTAGACTTCTAACACATTAGTTCAGTAACAACTGTGATGTGCGTTGAAGTTTATAATTAATAATAATTAAGGATGATAATAAAAATAATGAGAATAACATTAACTGACATAGATTGGATGTCTCCCTGGAACGGCAAGAACAAGTATGAAGTTCTTGATACCTGGAGCAAACAAGAACACCAAGGTACCGTTGGTTGTACGTTACCATGGTACCGTTGGTTGTACGTTACCATGGTACCGTTGGTTGTACTTACCATGGTACCGTTGGTTGTACGTTACCATGGTACCGTTGGTTGTACGTTACCATGGCACCGTTAGGACGTTTGCAACTCATGATGAAATTAGCAGGACTTACAACGATATCTGAGACAATAAATCAAGTTGTAATAGCAATTGTGCAAAGTCGTTCTTTTCCCGATTTTTTGCAGTCAGTCCTGACTTATTTAGTGCCCGTTTGTGGCTGTCATGGATACTTAATTCTCTTAAAGTCTGAGGTAAAAGTTGTGATTACAAGTTATCCTGTTACTTCAGCCTCTTCCCATATATTATGATCCCATTTCTAAGTCCTCTCGCCCCTGATATTAACTTGTACGTCATTTTAAAGCATACACATTTCCAAACAAATTCTTCTTGAACGTGGAAATATAAGCGGACCTTCAGTTTAAAGGAGTCAAGCCAGTTTTGAAATGTCATATTTGCACAATTTCAGGATGATGTGGCTGCCATTTACAAAGCTGTAGAAAAATTGAAAGTTGGTTATATCGAGCCATTTGTATGTCTTCCCTTTACCAACAAAGTGGTGAGTGCTTATACTGCTGTGAAACATACCCTATTACGTATTATACCGTGGCCATACACATCGGGATATCAACAAACAATGGCAAACAGAGCATTAGATATAAAAAAAGTGGTACTTAATATTCATCAAACGCAAGTGAAATACGTTATTCAAGGACTTTCTGTAGTGTTTTCGTCTGCGTATTCCTTCTAAATCTGGTAATCTTTCTAATCACGTTGTTTTCTTTTCAGCGTTTTGTTCACCTGTGTGCCAAAATGGTGGACAATGTACCGCTCCCTTTACATGTACATGTACTGCTGGCTATAATGGTAACCTCTGTCAATACGGTAAGCACTGTTCGCTATACAGTCGACTAGGTGTGGTAGTTTGGTACTTTAAATAACAGGTTGATTAAAATCGTTTGTAAATTTGCAGTAATTCAACATGTATCAGTTGAAAACTAGGGCTCCCTTACATGACGTATAGGCTGGAAGTGCAGTCAGCATACTGTAACCTTCATCTATCCTATGACATATTCATGATACGCTTCTCAACCTTAATGCAGACTGTTTAACATTACCAGTATTTGGCAACAAATAAAAGTGAATCCAACAAAAATATTCATCTGTTGCCATGACCATTTTCTACTAATTACAAAAGTACTCTGGTGGGAATGGGAGCTGTTTTTCAGTAAATAGAAATGCGAATATTCAATTTTATTCGTAGCCTGCTCGTAGAGAATTTCTGCTGATGAGAATAGTCTTTGCATCTACTGCAAATAATTCCTATTGTTGAGTAATGATTTCACATCGGCTTTTGATTTCCACTCTTTGAAAGCCAACCAATTAAAATCGTGAATTCCTAGGGCAAACAGATGTATTATTTGAATTGGTTCACTTATTTCCCATCAGTTCTTCCTAAGAAAATCCACGTGCAATCACACAAGCACACATTCACGTCCAGAGGAAATCTAAAAATTCCTGTTTACCCTATTCATTGACCATTTTACTGGAGTTGCCATCACCTTGAAGATATTGAGCATACATATCATTAAAAAACTAACTAGAAATAATATTTATCTTAATGACTGTTATACACCAACGAACTGGACTAGAGTGTTCACATTGAAAATAACATCATATGCTTCTTATTTGAGATCGTGATTCAATGTTAAACCTTCTCTGGGAAAAGCTGTAGCACGACATAGACAAGTGTGCTAACAAGTATGCTTTTCTACAATCTGGATGAGTGTATCCGCCAATATCAACAATCGCACTTTAGATTACACAAGTATTAGATGTTTCTTCAAGACGTCACTGGGTGGTTAGATGGTCGTAGTGCAAACATTGATACTTAACGAGAGCTTTTCCAAGAAAAAGGTTGCTGAAACAATTTATAAAGTTAGGAATTCCACATCAAAAAGAGAATTCGCAGTTCCTCTATAGGCGTTTCCGGTTTCACCTATCTGATTGAACAATGCCATTCCATATTCTCCACTGTTCCAGAAATATGGTTTTGGAATCTTCTTCTGGTCCCTGTGCCGCTTCGCTTTCTCAAGCATACCAAGCTGCATAATTGGTTACAAAGTATGGTATATTATTTAACAGAATTAACTGTACAAATAAAGGTGTTAACCGGTTTCAGACCTGTTTAAGAGTAGCGATGACTTGTTGCGATGTTTAAAATCTCTTTACTTTCTAAGGAAGACGGAAATCTACCTGATACGCTGTTGATTTTCTTAAAGAGTTTTATGCCATGACACATTTGGAAGCAATGGAGTAAATCCATCCTATGGCACTGTTACTTCATGAAATCATAAAACGTGATCAAGAGGCATCAGATTTTCTATTACTCTCACAAAAAAACACCATGTATGGGTACTCTATTTTTACATGTTAACACGAACCAAACTCAAATGGGATATGCCAAATCAGGGGTCGTAGCAACAGAGATTTTAAAACAGCAACAGAGATTTTCATAATCTCTAGTAGCAAGGCACCCAAAATCTACTCAAGTGAAAACTTCGACAATTATGGTGCATCATAGTTGAACACTGACGGGAATAGCTTTCTCCCTTCACACTATATTTTCTAATTCAGTGATCACTGAGCCACAACTCTGCCCAGTTACAAGTTTCCTGAATGTTTCCATTCGTAGATCAGTTTGTAAATACTGACTAGATGCAACTTTTTCGATATTGTCAAACAAGTAGGCTTCGGATACTTTGTTACGGCCCCCGATTTGACATACCCAATTTAAATTTGGCACGCCATAATATATATATATAACTGAAACTCTCATATATTTAGCTACTAAATGTAATCAGTTTAGCAGCTTCCAGAGGGTGCTAACAAAGTGGCCCCTTCCTGGCTTTGGCGGATATGAGTATCTGTTTGCATTTTTTTAACAAACGGATCCACAGACCCACCGCTGAGAACATTTTTTCACATTTTCATTCCATATACTAAATATGTGTGTAATATCAAGCCTCTATCATCCACTGGGAGAATGTTATTCCAGTCAGTGTTCAACAATGTTGTACCATAATTGTCGAAGTTTTCATTTGAGTAGATTTTTTGGAGGATCGCTATCAGAGATAATGAAAAACTCTGTTGCTGTTTTAAAATCTCTGTTGCTACGACCCCTGATTTGGCATATCCCATTTGAGTTTGGTGCGTGTTAACATGTAAAAATGGAACACCCATACATGCTGCTACAAAGTGATACCAGTCTCGGAGGATCCTGGGGGTGCATTGTGACCCTATGAGGCTCCCGGATTATTTTGTCCTCAACCAATTACCGGTCATTATTACTAACTTCCTCGGAACTCATTAGCGCTTGAGATAAGCTGAAAGAAAGAAAAGTACTACCTCGTCATTACTTCATCTGCCGGTCACCGCTTCCAGTTGCACTTTCCTGTATGCAACAGAGTTTAAATTATTTGGTTGTGTCAGCTTACATGGAGTAGGAATGGATTCGTAGACATCCAAGCGTTAGCTACTCTACCTGCATCCAAGCAACTGCACACAGGAAGTAGGATGTAGTATATAAAAACTTACTTTTTGAATCTTCCTTGATATTCCCACTTCCTGAAGTAGAATACTTATCAAGTTAAAAAGTCGGGTAATTGAAAGTCGTACACATTTTAGGACTTTAACAAGAAAAAGGAATATAGTTCTAGGAAGTAAAGTAATTAAATTGCCAGTAAAAACTACAACAAGTCTTTGTATGGGTTCCTAGTTAATCGCTGAGCAGAAAATGCCTAAGTCCTCCATCATATTTTTGCGCATCCTATAGCTCTTGGTTGACATAAGTGCTGTGTATTTGTACCAGACGGTGCTTGTAAACTATTAAATGTATAGTTTGGGTTTAAAAGTTGAATTTAAAGGTGTCGACAGTTATGATAAACCATGTCGTACTTGCACCACGGTTCCGATGAAATTTTAGCCTTAAAGGAAAACGTTAAAGAAGATTTCCCTTATTACAGATGTCCATTTGATAATACTCGTATTTTTTGGTTATGCATAAGCCGCACGATCAGTTTCTTTCGTTCTTTTCCTTGTATTTCCACATGATGATTTTAAACTACATGGACACTTCACAGCGGGAAGAAAGGCCACATAAGAGCTCATGCATGTTTTAAAATTCAGCTAAATCCTGGCTGTCGTCCTATACATGCTTTTTTCCCCAGAACACTGAAAATTAATGGCATAATATGTTTTTAGTTTATTTCTATCAATTAGTTGTACAATTTTTCTGACTTCAAGATCTGCATTCTAACAATTCATCCTAGGTTTGTTTCATATACTTGCGTTATGTTGATCTTTACTGTTTTCAGTACCAGTGTAATGGCATTATAGAGCATTGCCATAAATAAAGTCGATTTGTAGATTTTTGAAATGGGATGATATGCTTCATTTAGAATGATTACTACGAGTCTTCGCCGTCCATAATTGATCATTTCTTGAAAAATAGACAGCAAACTTTACCAGTTTAATATACGTCAGAGCGATGCTTTGTCTTTTATTTCGGCTTTTCCTCTTCAATACATTCACACTTGCTTCCTGTTTGCATTTGAGGTCTGTAGCATGTCATTACAACCAATAGTAAAATTGATATTCCGGGAAACGTCAACTAACTAATTTTTAGCTAAAAGTTACGTTTGGTTTAGAAGAAAACGCTCCGTGACCTAAGATAAGTCGATTCAACACTAAAACCGTCAGAATTTTGATAAAAGCTTAAACCGGTAGTTAGTAGGACTGTAGTGACATAGTGATAGAGTGTCACACCCACAGTCCGGGGGTCGTGAGATCGAACCTACCCTGAGCTTGCCTGACAGGTTCCAGGAGGTAGTGCGCTCTGTCATCTGCTCTCGAGAAGTAGGAAACTATGTTTCGAGAGATAAAACAGGAAGGGGAATTCAAGCATGTAAAGCATGAACAACAAGCATAAATAGATTGTCATTTTAAGGGTAAGAGTAACCCCGTTCCTAGCAAAGGCTTCGGTCTTCAACAGGGCAAAATAATTAAGAAAAAACAACAATAGTCAAACAAACCTGGAGCTAAGTGAATTGCTTACTATCCTACTGAAGTAGTTGCAGGCCTCTTTTAATTTCCAAACACGAGTTTAGCCTAAAACCGCTGGAAAAAGTAAAAATAATTTATATGATGAGGTATATTATGAGGTAGTTGGGTAGCGTGTTACCTGGCATGATTATATAGAGATGGTTTAAAGCTCAATTTGTATGAGACACGCCGTTTTCAAGGGAAGGATGATCAATTTTGTGAGAAGGTAGGTAATACTAGGACAATGGCCTCTGCAAAAATGTGCTCATTGAATGTACGAGAGCTTATATTTTCTAACTTTCTCCTCTGTACCTTTTTAGGCCCCTACAAATCCTGTGAAGAAGCCGTTCGCAATTTTAACTTTGCAAGTACCTACTACTATGTTCAACCGGATGGTGTTTCAAACTACGTCCAAGTTTATTGTAGCAAGATAGGCGACACCGTTGTTACCACACTTCCAATGGCACTTCATGAAAACAACGTAACAGCTGGGAAAAGTGAAACTCTGCACACATTTAGCTATCTTGAAAGCAATATTCCTCTTAGGAATTCATTTATTGACACTCAAACTGATTGTAAACAACAAGTGAAGGCTACGTGCTACAACAGTTTGTTTGTTGACACAAACAACGTAAGGTTAAAGGACAGGGATAACAATGATCTTCGCTATTGGGGAGGAGCCGATAGAGCTGGTGAAGGATGTGCATGTGGAACAGATAATACGTGCAGTCACAGGAATAGTTTGTGCAATTGTGATGCCAACAGACAGGCGATTGATGAAGATGTTGGTGACATCACAACACAAACAAAGATACCTCTTCAAGGGATTGTCATACAAGATACCACTAATACCGAAGGATACATTATCTATAATATACAGGGTGTTAAGTGCACACATCAACTTGGAACTGAAAGTAAGTTTCTTAGTCCTTCTATAACTATGAATAGAAGTTTTGCTTTTCGCAATGAAGCCTCACATCAATTACCAATTCATAAAATTATAGAATATTAACATGCCCTATACAAATCCTATAAATGTATATTAGGAATTAATTTCTAAGAGTCTGATAAACAATATGTTTTGAAAAGTTCATTTGAAAATATCGAAGAATAATAAATTTGGTGGGATCGTTTGCTTGTCAAGATAGGCATACAATCATAAGTAAAAGTAAACGTCCCCTTTTCTTATCGATGATGAAATATACATCTACTATTTTTTATAAGAACATTCGGAGTTCTTCAAGGCTTAAAATGTTATTAGATATTTGAAAAGTAGGCCTTAAAAAGTTCTTAATTCTGAATTATATAAAGCATTCATGTTCTTAATATTTCAGTTCCAAAAACCCTGTTTTCCTCAATTTTGTGACAAATGAACACACGCAAGTACACTGTAAACGACTGATGCAGGCTCTGCCAGAAGTCTGTTCTGAATTTGAAACCCCAAAAGCGTTCATGATCACCCCCGTCATGAAAGTCAAAGAGTTCTTCGCCCTGGGAGAACGGCGAATGTTTTGGAAGCAATTTTTCGATCATCCGAATAAATCGATTTTCCTGATGATTTTCAAACTGCTGGGATTTGTCCGTCCATACAAATATTTTAAAAAACGGAGCCATCATTTACTGTGCAATATACATTCATCAATACCAGCCATGAAATGTTCTTAATATTAGTACAACTTAACCTACTTCGTTGTTAAGATGTTCTTAACTTTTACTATTTTCAAGGGTTGTGTTCTGATAAACTATGTTCTTGTGAAAGGATTTAGGAGTATACTCGCTTTAGTAATCTTTCTCATCTTTAAACACTCTTTCAAATATATGCTCTGGGACATGTAATGCAGGATAAAGGCACCATTGTTGACTATCATAGATTTCTAAACACGAAAACCCAGTGTTAACCGTAAGTGATACAAAACAAATGGCGTTGAAAACATGCACTGTAAATGATTTTTTCATGCTGTGTGTTCTAAAAATGTCCCTGGAAGAGCCTTTTCCCACCCTAAAAGTGTCAATATGAGTGATTCAACATAATAAAAATGTTTCCTTTTTATCAAAAGTTTAAAAGTAGGTTAGTATGATATTTTCTGTGTTCCACTATTTCTCAGAATTTCTCCCACAGCACAATGCAAACCTTTGAATCAAGGCTTGTGTCCAAATTTGATGGACAAAAATCTCGAAACACGCTGCTTTAAAGTAGATACCGCATAGTATCGTGTGTCATCAGTTGCAGATATACTTATGATAATCGCATACTTAATATCATTTGCACTGTCTTTGTTTGTCTCCCTCTGTCTTCTGGTGCCTTATGAGATACGGACATCAGCGATCATAGCCTTCCATTGTTCTCGATCCATTATTTCCCTGATCATCTGGGTCTCAGTGATGTCCAAATGCTTCCTGTGAGCGTCAGTCTCGGTCTCCCTCTCGAACGTTTACCATCTACCTTTCGGTTATGGCGATGTTCTAAATTTATTCTTCCCTCATTATATGACAGAAGAATCTGGCCTGTCCATCTCCGATGGTATGCAGCATTGTTCTTTTTGTTCTTGCCCTGCACAAGGCCTCATTGTTTAAGATGTGCTGGGTTCATGATATTCTTATCATTCTTCTACAATACCACATCTCAGTTGCTTCAATCTTCTTTTCCATCACAGGAGAAATAGTCCATCACTCGCTTCCATATGCCAGAATGGGATGCGCACACGGATCTCTAAAAAACACTGGATCGATCATCTTCCGTCTGAAAGTGAGGTCAGTTGCTGGACGCCATTTCAGCCCCCATCACACAAAGCATATAAACAATGTCGCGCAACATGGCGGACTTTCCCTCGCTATTTTAAATAATGGGGGCCAGTACTCGTGACTACAGTTTTTCGTAGCTGGAAACAATGGGAAGCTCGATCCAGTCTTTTTTAGAGATCAGTGGATACACATAGCAGTTAAGAACCTTGATCTTTAGACTTATACTCATTTTCCTATTCTCAATTATTTTGCTCAGCTTTTGGAATACAGTCTTAGATGTCGCAATTCTTCTATTTATTTCTCCGTTAAGTTGACAATATTAACCCATTAGCAGAATTCAGTATATTATTACTTGAAATTTGGAAAATAATCTACAAGAATGAACTTTTAAATTTAAAATGAAGGTGCAGCGTCTGAACAACTTCCCTTACTTCGAAATGGCGTATTACGACCCTGTTATTTCTTAAAATTTAATTAAAATAGTTTAAAGTGTTGGTAGGTATTACTGATGAACGCATTCACTTGACAAATTGAACTGGTAACAAGGTAATTCGAGTCATCCAAACCCAGACCACTAACTAAGTAAAAATCTTGTTTACCGGAGGATTTTCGAAAACACGGTGGCGTTATGTACCCTCGCTATTTTATAAGAATTACAGCTTCATTGTTCTTTGAAATTTTTTAAAATCATAAGATCTTTTTTATCATCTAATTTCTTCGCCGTTGTTGATCACTTTTCTCCTGACGTTCTGCCTTGAAATCAGTTTTCCCTAAGGCTTTGAACATGGGTGGCGTGCATCTTGGACAATTGCCATATTCGAGTGGAGGCTCACCAGTGGCAGGTTCAACCTTCCTAACTTCTTAAAGATTAGCTTTATTTTTAAGGACAATTATTGATCTTGTATCTTACCTTTCTTAATTGCAGCACGTTTTTCTTTCACCGAACTCCTTTGCTTTCATCTTAACCCGCGAGACTCTTGTAGTAATTTCTTCTCTTTCAACCATCGCCTTTTGAAATATCTCTTTAATAAGATTTTATCATCTGGCTTCTTTTTTTGGCAAAGCAAGAAGTACGTTCAGTACATTGGTGCTTTCTGAAGCCCTACTTCTCTCGATGCAACTTTTCCGAATCAAACTAAGTTTAATATGACATTGTTATTTTCAAGAAGAAAGCGAACTGTAGACAAACAAACAAAAGTCACTACCAATTGCTGTAACTGCAATATTTAATTTTTTTTTTCTTGCATTTCACAATTACAAATTCAATTTTGTACTAACATCTGTGCTTTTAAGTTAAACTAAAAGAAAGTTGTGACAGATAATTGACAAATTTTGTTTTAACAAGACTCGACGTTCTCTTCTTTGTGTGCGGAACTTTTCAGCTGGTGATAGAGTATGAACAGACGTGTAGCCAAAGGGGGAGCAGAAGGAGACCCCCCCCCTGCCCTAGAGATCATGAATATGTTTGCTCTTAAGTTTTCCTTTCGGGGATGTAAAATATACCCAACCTTGGCAATTATGATGCACGGGCAATGATTACACATTCTTTAAGGCGTAAAAATGTGTATTGTCGCTCCAGGGGACTTTTTTTATTCATAACTTCAGAAACCTCCTGTGCCTTAAAAAAGCCACGCTATGCGCCTCTTTGAACCCATTGTTTTGTAAGGAGTTCTTTACTTAACAATTTTTTATAGTGCCAACGCCATTTTCCTAAAAACCTTGCTACTTTGAGGACTGAAAGAAAGTATAATTATTCTGTTATCATTGGATTTGACTAACGAGGTATTGACTTAAAAGACCATTGTTAGTACTTTCCTTTAAAATTGTTAATAGTAAATCGTAATCCTGGGATCACTACATTTGCTGTCGACAATTTCAAGCATTTTCTCAAATTTTGACAATGATGGAAATAATATAATCTAATCTAAAACTGACTACATCAAGGAGAACAAAGATCAATTTTATAACCCTGGGATTATACTATACCATGTTTATGGCACCGACAATCTATTGTGTATGAATGTATTGCATTATTTATGTAAGCAATTCTTCCAGCATCCTAACTTTTCTTTTCTTTCATTCCTAGGAGTTTACAGAACTTGCACTGAGGCTCTCCTTATGAACAATTGTGAAAACAAGTTGTACAGCATAAAACCTAGTAACACGGAGTATTTGGTTATGTGCAAAATAACCGGTTCAGTTGTAACCACTGAATTTCATCATGATAGCATGCCTGTTCAACATTCTATTAAAATGAACCTATATCACAACTCATTCAGCTACTCAATACATGGTGGAGCTAGCAATGTGGCTAGTTATATTGCAAGTCATGGGAACGGGCTTTGTAAACAGTACTTTAAACTAGACTGCACTCACAGTGTGATAAATTATGGAGGTGCTCAATTTTTATTTCTGTACGACAAGGATGGGAATAATTATATTAAGTTTGGTGGCACGTCAAGCACTAAACGTTGCTCATGCGCAAAAACCTACACATGTTACGAACCCAATAAGGCCTGTAATTGCGATGAAAATCTATTTAACTTGAGAACTGATGATGGATATATGGTAGACAAGCTACCAATTACAAAATTGCAAAGCAAAGATGTTGATAATTCTGGTGAATCACTGGCATTTATCATTGGTCCTGTACAATGCTCAACGCATTTAAAATGTAAGTCCTGTTGATTGTGGCTTTGTTCAATCTAGCAATATTATGGAATATTATTAATGTATTACACCATTGATATAATTATAGAGAATTAAGGTGTATCATTCCTAGGGATTTTTAATAGGAAACTTTATTAACGGGCTTTCATTACCGACTTTACAGTGCCGAGAACAGCGAGTATCAGAAAATATGTTTATGTGTTGTTCAGCAAACAAACATACAAAAAAGTGAAACTTACTCCAGGCGTAAAAGATTCATTTAGGAGTATACCAGAGCACAAGGTTTAAACGTCTAGTAAAACTTCCATTCCTATTGGCAGACTGTAAAGTTGTGACAAATTAGACCTGCGACACGAATCTTACCACGAATCGCCTTATGTCTCTAAAATGTAATACTAAGAATTGCATCTTTGGTAATCCAGGCGCCACCATTTACCTCAATAAAGACAATACGTTTTCTGCTAGCTCTTTGATTGGTCACCGTATTCTACAACATTGGACTAGGGTGTTGTAAGTGATGTTACACTTCGTAGAATAAGCTTGCTTGTGCTCTAAGAGTCGAATAGATTTCAGCTATACCTCTACTTGGACAGTGAAACATATAGTCGTTTGGGCGTTATCTAGGATCATTCGACTTGCGCGGGGTATGCACTAACACACAACATTACATACATTCCTTTTAAAATTATCGCACCATCAAAACACTCATTCTTGTTAGAATCCTCAGCGTCATATCAACACCAAAAGCTTAGTTTCACGTTTATCTGTCACTTCAGTTATTATTTTTAACAGTCTTTATCCAGTCTTAGTCGAATTTATACTTTGATGATAATTGACTAAAACGCATCACTCGACGCCGAGATATATCCAGTATTCGATTGTCAGAGAGAATTCAAAAGATATGAATGTAATTTATAGCGAAGCAAGAAACGTAAACAAAGCAAATTAAAATTGAAATGAGAGAAGAAAGCAATAATGGGAAATTGACTCGCTAAAGCCTCGCACAACATGGAATTCCAAGACCTAATATTTTCCGTATCTACCCTTCGGGGACTATGTAACAAATATCCTCTGTGCGCTCACGGACTGGAAGAAACTGAGGGTTGTACTGTATCTACAAGACTATGCCCCTAATAAATAGTTTCTAACCTACTCTCTATGATATCATGTGCTGAATACTCATTCATGTATATTATGCTCTAAGATATCCAGTTAACGGGATGATCCTATTAGGTAAGAGCTGTAGAACTCTATGAAACAAGTAGAAGGTTGAGGCAGCGCCATTTAACGGATAGACGGGTGTAAAATAATCTTAACTTTAGCGTGAAGAAAACAAACTCAAACATTTGTTACACACTTGATTCAAATGAAAAACTTTGAGGCCTATGCACACCTGGATGAGCAAGTAGGTTCGCCACTCTATACACTGTATTTCTTGAAGGTCGGCGTAACTAATCTTCATTCAACGTCCAGAATTTGCCACAAATTTAATCAAAGTAACTTTAAGGTAACATTTTCAAGTATTTTCCAACGATAACTTCATAATTAGCCCGTATTAGAGTTTCCCAATAATTCAAATATTTCCTCGGAAAGAAAGTTAGAATAAACCTGTTTTACTACCACAAATATAATAAATTGCATGCCAAGTAACTTTTTACACTCCATTCTATGTAAAAAAATTCTTTATACTCAATTCAGATATGTTTCAGATCATTAAATACAAGAAAAGTATGCTTATGTTTAGGTGTTGCAAGTCAACTGTATTTCAACATTACATTATCAAAGGTTACTTAGGTACTTAATAATCGCCTCCGATTTTAAAGATATGATTATTTTTTCAACAGTTTGCAGATGAATGTGCCATCTGTTAGGCTTGGTAAATAGATGACAAACACTCAAAGAGTTATCAGTGATATTGCCAATGCCAATTACCACCCACTCTCCTACCCCTACCATCCCATTACTACCTAAAATCTCAAAATAACCAAGTCTTAATAGAATTCAGTGACTGGTAGCAATAGATAATCCGACTGTAAATGCGATTCTACTTTATAAATATGAAAACCCAGGCTAAAACTTTTAAATTACGCATGATGGCAAATATATTAAACACTAGAATTCAATCATATACTTTTTTTCAAGCTTTCGATGTAACATAATCATCATAGCGAATGTTATTCAGGTATGTTGGGTTGCATTTATGCAAGATAAGACAATAGCAAAGTAGCATGACTACAAAAATAGCTTCATGAAATACAGTTGAGTGATTTGATCTATTGGATTCGAAGAAACGAATTATACAATTTTATACTTTACTAATTTCCCTCGTCCCTCCAGCCAAAAATGGATGCGGGAACTGGGAAGGAATCATCCATAATGAAAGTCTGTTGGGCTCAAAAGAGTAATTAATCAAAAATCAGCTAGGAGGTCCTGTTTGACAAAAGGTCGTTTGGATCATTTCATCTATCTCCTTCTCTTCCCCTCTTCTTACTTTGCCCTCTATGCCTTCAATACATCATCGAAAAGCTCCAAGATTACAGCTAGGTCAGCCGTTGCTGTCCTCCGTATGCCAGTCATAAATGCTTGCTGATTTAGTAAGGCGAGCGGCTTTGTCCCTAAAGAAACAAGCTTGCAGTAAGTAGATCGAAGGTCTATCGAAGTTGTATGAATGAACATTATATCTTTTGTTTAACCACACTCAGCTTCACTGGAACAGTCTAAATTTAGGAGTCGAAAGTCGAAAAAGAGTCTATTAAATATCCAATCATTTGGCCACGACTTTATATAGAGATCATGGACTATATTTGAAGTCTACGTGTATTTCTAACTAGATTATTTGTAAAAGGGATATCAGTGGAAGCTTCTTATCAAGAATACTATGAAGATAATTCCAACTGAATGGCAATTACTTTGTTTCCTTTGCGATACTAAATTTGAATTTCTTACCAAAGGCTTTAATATTTGTTTAAGCTGTGAGAATATCGTTTCTGGTAGTTGCAGATTTGCATATCAAGTTGACTGCATGTTCAACAAGATGATTTGTGCGCGTGTTACATCAAATATTATTAAAAACTACGTTTGTTTTATGAGTGAGGTTTTTTCAGCCATACGCCAAGTCAAATCTACTATCAAATAAAACATCGAGTGCCTTTGCTGCTTTGACTCCATATTTGAATACTTTAATAGTACGTTCAATAAACGCTTTAAACCATGTTTCCATGAATCGGGATATAAAACTGCACGAAGTAGCGAAAACAAATTTTTGTACTTGAAAACTTTTTTCACCTGAAATCCTCAGAGTACAAATTTGTCAGAATTGAAATTGAAAAGGAAGTAATAAAACTTTACTCTTAACTGTGTTTTAAAAGTAGCCAATAAGAACTCTGACTGCCAAATTGGTGTGCTATTGACCAATCGACGTCCATAAAAGTGAATGGTTAAATGAAAAGATTCAATGAAAAAACAAATTATATTTGCCTAGAAAGCAACGTTTCCTTTCTGTGTTGTTGACGGGTTCGATAACGACTAAGTGAAGAACCAGGATATGTAAATCGATCATTCCTTCCTTGAGAGTTCTTTTTAAATCATGCTGTCTAAGAGCAAAATATTTTCCCGCCCTTTTGTCGTGCAACGGCCACAGTCTTGACTCTAACAACACACTATAAAAGCGACCTCATAGCTTTTTGTACTAACGATGCCTAGCACTATCTTCTCTCTTTGGCTATCAAGTAATCCCTGTCCGGATTGATAATAGCATCATTCTTACGGCTGACCAGTGGCAGTTTTAAAGGGGCAAGAGGGGCCATGATCCAGGACCCACGCTGTTAAAAGCCAGGAAGGTGCACCCCTCCTTTAAGAAAAGCCCTACACTTTAAACTGTTCAGAGAGGACCTCACAGTCTCTAAAACTGCCTATTATGGCTGACGAGGCTAGTACGGGCGATAACGTCCCTGTTAACAAGAAGAGTGTGCCTACTTAGCTATGCTCTGATGAGACTGGTGTATGCATATTGTCTACCTAACAAGGAGACTAATTTACGTTCTCTAAAGCAATGCCTCGAGCGACCTATACAATGTCTGAAACTTTATAAGGACTTTTGATGTTATGTAGACCTCAGTATTGTTGCTCGTGGCAATGATCATTTGCGCGCTATGATATCATGGCTATACGTGGTAAAGTTTTCAAAGGTTAGTATGAGTGTGTTCAAGAACTACAGAGGGAAAATGGCATTGTTTTCACAAAGTTTATCATGCACCAACATTAGTGTTTGCAATATGTATACTTATTTTATCTGTGGGTAATCGCGTACTTGATACAGGGCGATCTTTAATTAAAAGTTTTTATATTGTCCCTGTGAAAATAATAAAATTTTAAGATTGTGAAAACTGGACAAAACGTGAAGGGACGTGTAGAAAGAGGTACCAGACGAGTTAGTAGGGCTGTGAAAAACTACACTTAAAATTACAGCTAAGTCTCGACTCTGAATGTCAGTATTTTCGCAAAGTGTTAATAGTCTCCAATATTGAAGATTGCTTGGTTGTGCTTTTTTTTTTATTGAAAACAACTTTAAACATGAGTTATTACTTGCAGTCAGACAGTTATTATTCATGCATATTTTAACTTTTTATCACTTCCTTCCCTATTTAAACAGTTGATATACCAAACATTGCGCTCGATAAAACTTCAACTCAATCATCCGGGGCTTTTGTAGAGGCCACAGCTGATAAAGCCTTAATATCCGCAAGCAAGAAAGAATACCAATCTGCCTCGGATCCTCCATGTTCAAGAACAGGAGTTGTTGATCATCCATGGTGGAGGGTTGACTTTGGTGCTGCCATAACTTTGGCGTCAGTCAAGTTGTATCCAAGAATTGACTTTGGTTGGACTAGCATAAATGATAAGATTGAATTGATCATAGGAAATGTTGACCAATGGGACGATGGCAGTAACACAAAATGTAAAACTGGAGAAGATCTAATAAGAGACACGACAAACACCATAACCTGTGTAGGGACAGGTCGATACCTCTTTGTTCGCGTTGATGATACTAATACGGAGCTAAGCCTGTGTGGTGTTGAGGCACTCATTTCAGGTACGTTCTCTTCCATGCCACTATTGGCCTATTTTTCAAATATTAAGTTATTTAATGAATCGAAGCCTAGGGAGCTCCCATCTACTTATTCATTGACTCTATTTTTTCAATTTATTAAAAGATATATTTGATAATGGTTCATCTTTAGTAAAGATCTTTGTAGGGTCTCGCATATGAGACTGCAGATGATAAATACGCCTCTACTCCCTAATAAGTGCCCTCACAAACAAACAACCAAACAAACAAATTATGAAAATTGTTCCCAGATGTCTTTTGCACTTATTTCTAAAAGGGGCCGAATTGAGCTTACCATTTTTCAACAGCAAAAAAGCGTAGTCACGAATAGTAGCCCCCAAATGTTAAACTAGGCTGGAAAGGTCCTCAGTGCTACGTTATATTATTCATGATGGAGACTACAATGGCATTCAACGACTGACCTCGCTTAAAGACAGGGGATGCTGGGTCCAGTGCTTTTAGAGATTCCTGGATTTACGGTATTGACGAAATAGGAAGCAAAATCTACAATCCCGGACAAATAGAAGTTACACTTTTACTAAATTTCGGTGACACTTGCCACATGAAAGGGGTGTCCAGGTCTGGTATTATTTGTTTTCTAGACCTCTCCACTTAGCAGCAAGGAGGTCTGACATGCAAGTGCCCAAAATGCTTGTTTTCAAACTGAACAATATTTTGGAACGGGTGTTGTCCGAAATTGTAGCTATGAAATGCCATTGACTATTAATGACTGCTAGTTTTAATACTGAGCACTATTGATACGACAGACTGATCTTACAAAGCAGAAACGTCAATCAAGACTAGGAAACGGAAGCAGGTACTAAATGCAGATGGTAACAGTTAGGAAGTAGTTTTGTTACAACATCTTATTAGCTTTTATCTGGCAAGGCTCCAGCTATCTTATGATTTAAGCTAATTACTTACCATTTTCCCCATATTGGAACAGCAAGAACCTAGTCATCCTAATACTACGAAAAGTCCTGCGTAGAAGCTCCCTTGAAACTTTCACTGACTGATGCTAAATCAATGAACTGTTTCGGGGCTTTCCATGTGTATTTAAACAGAGACAAAACAGGACCATGGTTTATCTGTTGAAACAGTGACGTAACCACTGGAGGGTGAGAGACTTTAGCTCTACCAATAACTTTCAAGATGATTGAAAACTTTTAACAGAATTTTTCTTTTCCTGGGCAAATACTTAGAACATTGAAACTACTTGGGTGAAGGTCGGCTGAGGCAAACCCCCACCCTCCACCCCCAATAAAAATATTTGATGGTTACGTCACTGGGAAATAAGTATATACGTTATCATATATGAAAAGAAATGTTAAGGGTAGAAATGTATTTGTAGTTTGTAATTACGGTTTTAGTAGCTTTTCGACCACACTACAACTTTGTAAACAGACATTTTAAGCAGATCTAGATCTGTAAAGCATTTAAACATCAAAATGCTACGGATGATGAAAGATCAAATAAAAAGGGAAGCTAGAGAAGTTTCAAGCCTTTAACACTTACGAACGCGAAATGGTTGTCAAAGGTTTGCTAGGAGGGCTCTAAAAGCACTCCACTCTTATTTCATTTTCCGAACAGAATGGGGGTAAAACTGCATTTTGTAGGGATCTATAGTGATATATTTGCAACAAAAATCTAGTTCTTTTAACTGCTAAAATATGATTATCCAATAAACTATATTGTATGCGGTGCTAGTCCAAACGCTATTATAAGAGCAGGTATCCGAGCAATACAGTGAAAATTATTGTGTTGGTTAGCACAGACAGCTAAAGCAGGGAAATAGTCAGAATCAAAGCATCCGGTAAAAAATCTCCTTAAGTAACAGCAATCAATTTATTATCACTTACTAAGTGCTTTGTTGGCGTTCTTACATTTCCTCAGCTCTTACAGTGCTACGGAACTATTACATTGCCGTATAAACAATGCCTGGGTTTACGAATTTGTCTCTTTTAGTTGTTGGCTTATGTACTAGCTTAAGTCAAGGTGTAAAGTAGCAGGAAATTAGTAATGAACCTGCAGCAACAACAGAAATAGTTAGTTTAAGCCTATGACTGGCTAAATGAGCCACCTTAGTCAAGTTGATAAGTTCCTTGCCTTCATTCGCAGAGCGTGGCAGTTCAACTCCCATAAGCGCAATTTGTGATTGCAGGAAGAACATCTGGTAATTATGTGCTTCATACTCTAGCATGTCCCAAGTACATGGGCACTGCTCTAGCCCCTCTAATGGGGAGTGTACAAAGATAAAACCTCTCAGTTATTAAATGATGGCTTTCAAACTATTTGCTTTCTTGTACTCCCCAACAAAAGCGTAAGTTCGAAACGGAAATTGTGTTATCATACGTTTGTAACACCTGGCCTCAGGAAATCGCAAGCAAATGTTTGATAAGGCTGGGCTGACTCGAAAAGACTCCTCCCCACCACGCAGAATAGGGTAAATTCATTTTTAAATTTTTAGACCAAGACTTTCTACTGCCACTTGAGTTATTGTACTGCATTTCGTAGGTGATACAACCAATCAAGCTGCAGGAAAATCCGCTACGCAGTCTCATACATACAAGCAACCTCAAGGCCCAGCAGATCGAGCTAATGACGGTGGATCGGTGACTGTGTTCAACAAAGCTTTCGATGGAGCTTGTACTAGTACGCAGTCTGTACAAGACCCTTGGTGGAAAGTAGAATTTGGAGAATCTATATCAGTGGATGTTGTAAAAGTTCTAAGTGGTCCGGTGGCAGGGTCGGAAATGACAAACTTTGGCATTTACGTTGGTTCTCCAACTACAAATAAAACGTGCATCGAAGGACTGACTTTAGCATTGGCACAACAAGGAGTTTACAAATGTTGGTCGCCAACTAGTGGAACATATCTCTACATAACCTCATTCGGGGCTAGCAAGATCTTGTCACTTTGTGAAGTCGAAGTGTACGGGCGGAAGGAAGCAACACAAGCAAAGCCAAGTAAGCTTTAAAATGTTTATGATTGATTATTTATCAGAACTTCAAAACTGGTGGTTGTAATATATCCAAATGATAACATTGAAGAAGTGTATGTAAGTAGAACAGTTTTTTGTAACTTTGCCTAGTAAAAGTTTCATGGATTAAAAGGAAAGCCACGAATAAAGAGTAATACTTTGCGAGAAGAGAAACATATAAACTTATTATGTAAACCAGGCTTTGCCATCTCATTAAGCTAACCGTCATTCAGTTTGTCGGCTCTCTTAACGATGTAGGTCATGATAGAAATTGTAGTTGGCCTTACTGTTTCTAAATATAAAAATAGACAGAGTCAATAATTGAAAACATGTTTTAGTTCTTATCATTAACAATAGTAAGCAAGATAGTACACAGTGATGAGATGTTGATTCCTTTTCTATGCATTTCTAAATTCATACCAGGGGCGGGGGTAGGTAAAGCAGATTGGGAGGGGGGAAGTAGGCTGGGTTCAAATTTACTTTTTCAGGTTCCATTAAGGTGCCTTTGCAAAATCTGTTGTGTATCTCAATATGCATGTTTTGCTGTGAATGTGACACAATGTTTGTCGCAATCAATTTCAATTTTGATAAAGCTAAAAGGTAATCACGGAAAAAATGAGATTTTGCAAATCTTAGGTGGCCATGTCCCCTCCTGACCCCCTTGTTTCCCCGTCCCTGCATACTCCTGTACTAAAGATCATACTTTGCAGAACACCAGGATATTCCGTTCTATCTCTAATTCTGATTCTGTTTTGACCACTTCTATACTACAGTTTTGCCTAGGACAACGTTGTAGGATGTTCAACCGTATGTTTAACAACTATAGATATATTAGACTACCGATTTTCCTTCTTGAAACTGTTTTGACTCCATATGTTTTATAACATTGGTTGTTAACGTCATCAAATTCAAGAGCCTGTGTAGACATTAAGGGATTTAAATGGATCTACACTAGGACATAAAAGGATCGGGACGCTATAAAATGCTAGAATTTTGAAGAAGTACTTTTCTAGAATAGTCAAGTTATACAATCATAGAAATTTTCTTGCTAAAATATACTTTCCTAGAATCCGTTTGTGAGAGTAGATAAAAGTAACCTGACCCTAACCCCTAATCCTAACCCTAATTTGGTTCTAGAAAAGTACATGTAAGGTTAAAATGTCCTTCTAGGAAAGTACATCAATAACTAGTCTAGCAAAGTACATCCTTAAAGTTCTAGCATTTTAAGCGTTCCCGTAAGGATAGGCCTTGAGTGTACGCGAGAACTGGTGGATCGCCATTCGTTTGGATCTGCTATCGATACAAGTTAGGGAACGCTTATGGAAGTAGACACGTTTGGGTCTGATCTCTTGGAAACACTTAAGAGGGAATCTTAACTAGTACGGAACGAAACTGATGCAAAGCTATCTTCCAATATGCGATCAATTTGATTTAAACTCTATTCATGATGTATTTTTGTCCCAATACTCCTACTGTTCCTTTTCGATGATCTATTTCAGTTCAGTTGACATCAAAATAAATAGAGGTTTTTATTTGGCTGTCTAAACGGCATGCAAAGCTCCGGAAGCGATACTTAACACCATTTAAACCGTCGCCAAATTCATTTGGACCTGAGTCTGTATGTTTCTGTTCCCACGAAACCAAGGGTTACGTCTCTTGTGACATTTCCATACCACACGAATACGTGTATTGAATTGTGCTCCATTTTTAATGGTTTTCTACTTTCATGTCAGAAGTTTTCTACTTTCAGGTCAGAAGTTTTCTACTTTCATGTCAGAAGTTTTCTACTTTCATGTCAGAAGTTTTTATGTGTCATATTCGAACTTGCTAGTATCAGTAACATATTTGACTGGGAAAATTATCGAAAGATACATCAATTTTTTGACATTCTAACTGAAGTAGCAGAACATGTATAATCGTTGCACTTAGGACTATACCTCACAAAGGATAGATGCATTTGAAGTCCGTATGTCGTATCATCATATAATTATTGTCAATACAAAAGCGAAAAGTGATCCACTGCATCGAGGGTAAATTAAAAACTCTTCATATATAGTAAAATAGGGTGTTTGCTCATCTTAAGAAGATATTGAATAATTAAACATAACTAGATGAGACTCTTTACTTATCAGTAAAATCTACAAGTCACTTTTAGTACATACCTATATCATACAATTCCAATATTCTAAATCTGGGTTTATAAGAAGTATCTACAGACGCCGCTCTGTATAGGGTATACAATTGATCTCGCTAGGGATGTAGGAAGCATCTCAAAATTACAACAGTCAAAGGTCACTTTTTCACTTACAGAATACTGTGCTAGGTGTTGGATTTAAGAGCGGATAAAAGAGCACTTTTTGCTTATTGCAAAATCTGGGGGGACACGTGCCCCGCAGTGCCCGCCCGGTTCCTATATCCCTGCATCTCGCCCAAAATCGATGTGCTTGATGGGCAGTTTCTGTCAAAATTTGGCTAGCGCTAAACACACATTATTCCGTACGTTTAAGTATTATATGTGTTGTGAATTCCTTTTATCCAAAGACACGGTGTTGTTTCAAATACTATGGTTGAGAAATCTAAGCGTCCTTTTCATTTAAACATACACCTCTTAATGACTTACTTTTTTATCATTGACTCTAAATTCGGCAAAACACGAAATGCCTGCTGGGAAACGTAAGTTTGAAAGTAACAATTAAACAGTGATAGAAACTAAAAGTTTCAATTTGTGGAGACATAAATTTACAGGACGTGACGTATCAAAGGTCAGAAATGTTAGCAAGAAGTGTTTCAAGGTAATAGTTCAGAAATAGACAGGCAGGAAAAACCAAAATTAAGTTGAGTAAGATAGGCATCCACACGTATTGAAGTGCAGCATTGTACAATTTACATACTTTTTAAGGCATAAATTTACAAACTTTTTAAGGCATAAATTATATACTTTTTAAGGCATAAATTTACACAGTTTTTAAGGCATAAATCAACATACTTTTTAAGGTAAGGGTTCCAGCACATAGCTGGCATTTGAGTAGTTGAATATCACCAGACATTGGAAATGTCTGTTGTATTGATAAAGGTTCAATAACACTCAGGCGCATTTTGTCAAGTTAATACCACACAATAATTCAAGTTTCTCTATTCCTTTCATAGCCGTATACTATTCCTGCCTTGATGCTTTGAAGGACAACAATGGTGCAGAAGGAAAATACATACTGCAACCAGGGTATCTTGATAAACCACTAGCAGTTAAATGTACATTCCAAGATGGTAAACTGGTCACCACTTTACCCCACACAGCTAACAAGGAAGCGCTGACTTGCGGAAGTACTGCGCCTGGAGGTGATGTGAGAAACCTAGGGTATCATGCAGATCTAACCTACGTTAAAAAGTTTATTGACAGAGAAAGCTCTTGTCGGCAGCACACACGAGCTGAGTGTATTGGCACACGATTTGTTGGATTAGGGTATACGTGGGTCACCGATCGTGATGGCAACAAGTTGTCTTATTGGGGAGGCGGAAACGCTGCTTTATCTGGATGCGCTTGCCTGAAAGGTATTCAATTCTATTTCATTTTGTCTTTACTTTTACTAGGCTACGTTCATTTTCTCTTCAAATACTTTTCCAATACACTTCTTTCAGATTAGAAGAGTCGTCGTTTTTATTTCGTTTGATAAAGAGGCTACATGCGAAGGGTAGAGTTGATTTCGTCACCTTCGGTTTCTCCGGTTCTTTAGTGAATCTCACTTACATAACTGAGTGAGTTTTGACTTCGTGTATCCTGAGTACGAAACTCCATGGTGTTTTTAAAAAGTTACGAAGTTCGTCAACAGTAAATAAGGCGAAGTCGACCATGTCTTCCATGGTCGCTGTTTGTTTGAACTTCTAGCCCTACCATTGAATATTCAGATGACCTACTTTTGTGAGGCTGAGGCCAGGTTGAGGCTAAAATCGCTGACCTTAAAGAACCGTATTAGTCATATTGTTTCCCAAATGAAAGTTGCCATCATTCTCCCCATCATCAAAGAAAAATTTAAAGGGCATAAAGTTATTTAAAGTAGGAAACACTTTTCATTACTTTCTTCTCCCTTCAAGGTCTTTTCTTACCTTCTTGTTGACAGCTTTTGTCGAAAGGCTGCTTAAAACGGCACGTGAATAATTGCTAACTTCATCACCAATAATTTCTCCAAAGGTTGGGACAATTGACAGAAAATAAGCTAAACGCCGCAACTATAATGATGAAAATGTAAATTGTGAATACTTTCTGGTTTCCTTTCTTTACATTCTTAGCATTCCATCAGCATTCCTGAACCGTACTCATTGTTTAAGTATCTATCCCTTTTTGGTGTGGGGTATGGCGACGTTCCACTGATCATAAATATGCCCTTCCGTTTTGATGCTTTCATTTATTATCCTCAAATCTACTCAGAAAATGATCATCTACATGCAATTCAATATATTAGCCGTCCAAAACCATTTTTCGCCTGCTCTTGCCTTACCAACAGTCCTTTGCACATTGTTTTTAGCTTCCCCAACTCCGTAATATGAAAGCAAAACTAGCATCGTAACATAGCCTCGTTCAATGAAAACACGAGTAGCAACTGCATCTATGGGCCCGCTCCAGCACCTTTGCACTCTTCACCTGATTGTTCCGAGTAACAATATGTGATGTCCTTTTAGTTGTTCTCAAGGGAGGCATAATACGTTTGCTGTCATCTCTTAAATTCCCTTTACATTCTGTTAAGTCTTAACTACCCTAGATTTTCAGTCTGTAAAATCTTGCCTTCTTGAGCCAAAATGCTATCTTTCCCACTTCCTCAATTTTCTCAGGTCATAAATATCACACGGAAACGCTCATATGCCCTCTAGGTATGTGCTGCAAATATGCATTTAAGAAGACAATGAACAAATCAAAGGCAAAGATAGACATTGCTTATTTTCCTATTAATTTTGATACTAACTTACGTGAAGAAAAGGCTCTTAGACGTTTCATTGATCATTTGCTTTAGGTAAGGCAAGGTAGTAACCAAACGCTGTCACTGTTATACAAATTCCCTTGAGGTGGGGAATTTAAGGGAACTGCAAGAGCTGCAAGGGTAAATCTCATTGATCTAATAGTCGCTTCCAGAAGTTGCCCAAATTCCTTAACAGGGACCAAATATCACATTTCATATCAACAGTAAACAACATTTTTGACATCTTGAACTTTAAATCAAAATATGGTAAACATTTGAAGCAACCTATCACTACAGAAAACATTGCTGACATTACCAAATACTTGGAAGATTCAAATGAGTATTTATTAACACTTAGAGATGGCAGTGGAAATCCACTTATATCCTGCCCTAAGAAAATGTTCATCGTAGGCTTTCTATCAGCCTCCACTTTCATCATGACACCATGCAGTGAGCTATTTCATCGTGAAGAAAACAAGTTCTCTTTCTTCTTAACATACCGACCATCATAAGATGTCTTGCAGATGTTTTTAGTAAAGTACGGGGGTGCCTTGGTTGGAACAATAACCCGAATGTGCTTCAATTTAGATATCCATTGCGATCTTTTTTACTGCATTGAGGCTCCAGCCACTGCTAACTGTGTACAGATCGATCACGATGATACTTGTCATCAAAAGCAATGCTAGCATCACCAGGAATTTGTGCAAATGCTACAAATACCCACTCAGTGGGGGGGCTGATGTATTGTACTACGTAAGTGTTTACATTGCCAAGAAGATACTCAAGTCAATGTCCTGTCAGACTGTACATCTGCTCTTTATCAGGCTTCAGATAATGGTCTTCACGATTATCCTCGTGACAACAGCTTACTAGCATACAAGGCATATGTGCGCCCTCTTGTGCCATCTGTCTCAGTGTTTACAGTTGTGAAGGCTGGTGATCATTTCTACGGCAGATGATGATTATTTAGCAAGACTAAAATCGTCACCAGCTCCACAAATTATACTGCGAGGTACGGACAGAAGTGTCCAATAAGGTCTTTGTCCATATTTCGGATCATTCAAAGGAAACCCTTAGTCTAGATGAATAACATGAGGGATGACCATATATTCTATTTGGTTAAGAAAATCTATAGGATCTATGCCAATCTATTCGTCTATCAATTTGGGAAAGTCTACACAGAAAGAATAATAAGGTTTGTGAAATCCGCAAGACGGCAGAAGCTTCTGAAAAGCCTTTTGTTTCAACGTAAATAAATCATCAAACTACTGATGTCTTATTTGATACTACTCGTGTTGCTTTTTAACGCCCTTTAGACTGTTTATGTTCAAACAATCGCTCCCCTCATGTCAATGACACTTTGATAATGTTTACATCCGATGGCGGCAGCGCTTAATTTAGAAAATACTTGATTAAACCTGACGACGAAAGTTGATAAAATACATGTACCAAGTCGACTTGTGTCAATATATTACGTTCAAGTCAGACATCTCTGGCATCCACTGTAGTCCATGGTCTATATCAATTTCTTTTTCAAGTGAACCGGTTGATTCTCCGTATGCTCTATTACCGAGATAAAGTGTTAATAAAGTAAACATAAGACAGGTCTTTAACGCCATAAACTGTATGTGATCACTCGATGAATCAAATACATCGTCAATGACGTAGGGAAAAAAAAGCCATCATGTACTCGAATGGACCTACAATCCCTCTGTAGTGCAATGTTGACTAATTTTGAGCCCGTGCAACCAGTGTTTTTCTATGAACAGGTTGAGTAACTCCCGCTGTGCGTCTCCTATGTTATTGTTTAGCTTTTGAAGCAGTCAGCTGACCCTTAAGGTGCATGTCGGAGCTCAGTAGGAATATCATAGCTTCAGCTTTGCTTCTGACGCTGCAAGTGTTGTGAGCAGCAAAAGTTGTTTTCGTATGATGTGTATCAAAATGTTTTGGAGGAAGTGTTCATTATGCCGGGTGCTAATTGTTGTATGCCTAATTGTGGTAGCTGTCGTCGTCAGAAAAGAATTAGTATGTTAAAGGTACCAGCAGCCAAGAGCCTGTCGTACTGGAATTTCATAGAAAAATACTGGTGCAGCTACCTATATACGGCTACTATTTTAACTCTGCATGCTTGCCACAAGAAGAACAATAGATTTTAGCCTCGTTATCAATCTAGCAACTATTAAATCAATGGTAAAACTTCACTACTTGCTCCAAATGTAGCTGCAAGTAGAAATTTGAAAATTGTTAATATGTTTAGAAGACATTAGTATTTGTACACAAATTATATAAACTAAAAAACGAAAAGAAATTTTGGTAAAGAAATTTATTTCATTAATAGGATAGGACAAAAGACATCAAATTCACATGAACCTAGATAACCATTCTTATGCAATTATAGAAGTTTTAAAAATAGGAGTAGTCTAGAGTGTAGGGAGAGATACTCGTGAGGCCATTTTGCAGACTTGATCGCTAAAAATTAAACGCAAAAGAAGCAGTTCTACCAAAGAATATTTTACTGACGTCAATATGATATTTCCTGGAACTACCTCAAACCAATATTTGATGTATCACAACAAAGTACAAGGACGTTTTCATCTTTTCATCTTCAAGCTAACAAATTAATAAAAAGAAAAATTACGAAAAAAGGAAGATAGACACTCAACCAAGAAATTAAGCAGGACTTTTAAAACATTTCAATAAAATCAAACGACTGTACTTTATAACAGATGTAGCAAAAAATTTATCCACATCGCTGGCTACCAAAAATGTAAAAAAGCTTAGATTCTTAGGTTTTAAGAGATCACAACCATAGAGCTTTATGGATAGAGCTAAGTAACGTGGAACTTACGTGTTATTTTCTTTTTGAAAAAAAACCAAACCCCAAGGTTGTTGTATAAGATTTCCCCAGTTAACGTTTTATATTAATTTGGGGGTGCCTTTACTTGTTTTACGGTGAATTTGCTTATTAGTAGGTACAAAGTCTGGCAGTGCTTAAATATTTATCATCGCTTTGATAAAGCATTCTCAAGGCTGGGATAACCTGCCATGTAATTGATGTTTCTCGAGGCCTTCTAGGTCCGCTACCCTCTGCCGTTTCTAGGGATTGCAAGATTATTCAGTTTAGTCACTTCTATAATCTCTTAAAATTTGAAGGTTAGCGGCGCGTGCGGTTTTCCCGTAGATTATATTATCAGTATTTCATGAAGCTAAGGAAAGGATAAATTTATTGAACTATTTGTGAATCTTTTCGTATCTTTCTTGTGCAGATCAAAATGATAACGATTGCAGGGATAACACTGTCAAGTGTAACTGTGACAAAGGTGATAGCGTTCCTTCAATAGACGATGGATACTTTACAGAAGAAAGTAAACTGCCTCTCCAAACTGTCCAGATGGGAGACACAACAAGCTTTTATGATAACAGATACATGAACATTACCATTGGGGATGTAGAATGCTCAGCATCAAAGCCAGATAGTAAGAATAACTTCGTTGTTCCTTATTTTATGCAATGTAGTATAATCACTGTCTCGGGTCAGCAGAAGACATAGCCAATTTACCCAAAATTAGTTAACTAAGTGCTAGTGTAACACTGAAGTAGTTCAGTTGACCAGAACAAGATTTTATGACATGATGTCTCACATACTGGTGGTAATTTCAAATGATGAATAGTTTTTGAATTTAGTTATGTCACCACTGCAGTTCAAAGCAGGGACTCAGCATGATGCGATTGCGTGGGACCCGCATTCGAATATTGGTGGTGACAGTTTCACTTTTCTCTACTGTCTCTTCAAACTCGATACGTTCGAGGCATTTTTTTACGAAACTTAGTAACTTTCAATGGGCTTTGGACACATTGATGGCCCGGATGGCAATCCTTCCATGGTCAAGCCACATGTTCAAAAAAGTCTTGTCTATAAATTGCTTAGAGCTGGATGTCGATTTCTATTTGCGTTTGATTGGGAGCCAATAAGAAGACTAGAGAAATATGAACTATGTGATCACCAGTTGTCATGGCTCAGTTACCATGGCTACTCATTGCGATTGCGTGGGACTTGATATCGAATCCCGGCGATGATTTTGTCACTCTAGTACCTCTTCAAGCTCGATACTTTTTTTCTCTCTTAAAGTCCTTTTTTCTCGATGACTCTTAATATTGTTATTCTTATACATAGTAGCAGCGTATCTGAAGGTATTGATACGTAGTAGCCTCGCTACAGCTAACATAGACAGAATATAGTCTCATTTCATACTAAGACAAACAAGTGATCAATTTCAATTTTCTCCCAATTCTAGAATATAAAACTTGCCTTGATGCCCTGATATGGGAAAGAAAGTATCCAACTGGAAGTGGAACATTTAATATTTATCCTTCATTTATGGACGGAGCAGTCAGTGCATTTTGTAATGCCACAGATGGATCCGTAACAACAACTTTTATACATGAAAATTCTGACAGAACCATAATCAAGGGGTTTTCAGCCGCTGAAAGCTTTGAGAGGACATTTGTATATCAGGGAAATAGTGCCAAAATGAACGAATTGGCTTATTATGTAGATAACTGTGCAGCATGTAGACAGAAATTTACGTACGAATGTCACAACGCTCCATTTGAAGCTTCGTCAACAGTTTGGACAAGGCTTTACAACAGAGCAAATGCTGCCATGTCATATGTTGGGTCTGGTCATAAAAGCTATGTGATATCTGGCATACCATGCTCATGCTATGCAACAGGGTGCGATGACAGTAACTTATGCAACTGCAATGCCCTTGGTGACACCGATCGCGTTGATGATGGTTACACCAGTAAAAAGTCAGACTTGCCCATAACGAAATTGAAGGCCGGACATACAAATGATGATACAAGCGACTCAGGTCAACGAGCTTATTATACACTAGGTCCTCTGGAATGCGAAAGACAGCAGCAGATCCAAAAGATACCAGACGGTAATGGCCTTCGACAAGATTTTATATTTATAGACATCGTGAATTTTAAAGTGACCGTCCAGGTGGAAGATAGTGGGAGGGTGGGTTCACCTCCGCATACAAGCACGCATCACTGTAAATACTTATTGTTAAGGTAGCGCTTTTGAAAAGTTCATTTCCGTATCCCGTAACACTGATTTACTACAAATTTGATTCAAAACTATGAGCTACACGCAAGTGTGTACACACACAAAGATATATGGATATATCATACGCATCGATATACACAATTTCTTTCGATATCATCTCTTTAGAAATTACGTACATACAATACTATGGGGTAATAGAATTATAATCTAGTCGATGATTTATGGTGGGGTTTCATTGCAATTCCTTTTTTATAGTTACCCTCTTGGTGATTATAATCCATGCATTTTTGCTGTTGTAGTTATATTGCCATGTGTCTTTGTATACTGCACTTACTTTGTTTTGTATAGGGCCACAGTTAGACGAAAGTAGAAGATAAAGCATGATACTGCTTCGCTGTTTCACATTGTTTAATACCTTCATCTTTCCCTGCTTTAGGATATATGCTTCACATACACGTAAGGTCAGAGACATCTCTGTCTGCAGCTTCACCACCTGGTCGAGGTTATGCAACTGGAAAAGCAACCATAAGGGTGAATGGAGTTGACCTTTCACCGTCATCTCAAGGTCACAATATCGTCTCCTTAAGTGAAAAGACCGGTAAGAAAATTTATTTCAAATGTCTAATCGGTACTTCATAAGTTCGTGCAGCTAGAAAATATAATTATAGGCCATGCTTAAGGCTTTTAAATTTATTAAGGTTAAGATCCTGACGTTGTGCTCAACCTTAGTTAAAGCAATCTGATCTAACGATTTGTGCCGAAGGTGAATCACCGTCCTTCAGATCCAAGTCTTATTATCAGTTTGAAAAGAGGCAAAGATACGTGGCACGATAAGCACTCTAGGTTACCACATGTTTTGTGCAATAAAGTAGACCCCACACTACCGTTTTACTATGGAAATGATCGAATATGTTAAAACACGCCGTGAATTATAACCTGGTTGATCTATAGTTATGGGGAACCAGGATATTATCATATCCATGTAAGCATGTTTTAGATAAAAATTGGCGTTCAAATCTTAATATCACCTACAATACTGTGGATGAGTTGAAATTATGTACTCTTATAAAAATGTTGTAGTCACCCAGGTCTCTGTACGTTCAATTTGAAGCAACGTATGAGTGGAAGCATTGTCCAGGAGCAAAATTTAACATTTGGGACAACAATTATTATGTCTACTAATTGATTACGGCTTTTGATACAAATAATTCCAAACCTACATATTCTGGGACAACCCTTGCGTAATATCTGCAAAGTTGGATGATCGTCGATTGTTGTACTGTTATTATGAGAGCAGAAAGGGCTTCCTAGTACGTCTGCACCAATTGCAAATAAATGCATACCTCAAAGATGTCCAGCATCCTTACTGTTCTCTTTATGCTCCCTTAGAAAGACAAGTAAGTTCAAGCGTGAAAGTACTACAAATACAATTTCTGGGGCATCTGGCTTTCTGGTCTTTCTTCACATCAATAGTATCAATCGCACCATCATTAAGAATGTAATTTATTTTTTTGCTATTGGGAAACTAATGAGTTTCAATGGAAAGGTCAAAGTGAATATTTCCATCAAGAGTAATGTTTAATCAGTAGAGGTCAAACACAAAAATAATAAATAAAATTTCTTGTAACAAGAAAAATCATGCGGTACTACACCTATTCTGCCTTCGTGTAGAGTGCAGAAACCTAGCCTCAAACAGCAGCTACAGTAGTTATAGTTAAGCAACAATAGTCCGGGGAAAATGTTTATATATCCTGGTATGTTGAGGATAGGCTGAACAGGCAGAGTTAAAAACAGTGAAGCTAACACCACTAGGCAACTGACGAAGATCATACAAACTAATACAGTAATTATATGTCAGTTATCCACTTGTGTAGTATCATTGTATTTAATTACTACATAGCTAAACAGTTTAATAGTTCATAACAACGTGCGGCATTTGTTCATATTTCATAGCATTCCTTTACTACATATCTGATGGACGAATTGTAATAAGATTCTGAAAACTTGTTTATTAAAATATTTGAAAATATCAGTTGACAAGAAAGTCAGATAGTGATTTACAATTATATGAGGTCATATTGTACAATAAGTACAAAAAAGCAAGGGAAGTGTAACGGAAGGAAGCTTTGTACTACTCAAACGAATGGTTAAGACTGATTGCTGTGACTGATGAACCTGTATTAGTGTTTTTGAGAAGAAAGGACTGGGAATGATAAGTTCGAATAGATACTAGAGAAATAGCAAAGTATGTCACCAACGGGATTCGAACTCGTCATTTCAAATCCCCTCTTCTAAAATACACTTTCCAACTTTCAATGGATTGTGGACAGCATGATGATCCGGATTAGGGTCCTTCCATGGTCAAGTCACATAAAGCAGAAAATCTGGTCAAAAAATTGGGTAAAGCTCGATGTCGATGCACTTCGGTGGAGTATTAAGAGCAAAAGTGGTGACTAGAGACATGTATCATGTCACCAACGAGGGTCACCTAGCTCACTTGGTAGCGAAAGGGCTGCAAGTTTGGGGGTCACGGGTTTGAATCGAGTTTGTGACATAGTGTTATATTTTTCTAACATCTTTTAAACTCATAAAAAATGTATAGAGGAGCAATATAAAATAAAATTGGTGAAATGACATCAATTGTGGCAGAGTTGATTTTCTAGTTTTGAAAGCTCAAAAGGGTTTACTTTTCACTTGTATGTAATAGCAGACTCTTCAGATAGTACATTTGGTTGTTTTGATGGTTATTATTGTGTATACAATATCGGTTACACTCATCCTTCTCTGTAGCACAACAAATATATTTATTTATTGGCTAAAGATGACTGTTGCATAGAGAGGATAATCTTACTACCTTCGTACGTTTTTAATTTTGTTTAACAAATTAACAAAGAACTTAGATCATTCTTCTAATCCTTTGTAGGTATGATGATTGACCGGGTTGCTATTGATACAAGTACCGACAGCGGCTATCTTCCCAAGCTGACTACGTTCATAAATAATATACCAGACAAATCGATTGTAGTTATCGCCATACAAACAGAGGGAACAAATGCTGTTACACAGGCATCAGATTTGGAAACAGAATTGCTCAAAATTAAAGGGGCAGTGGCCCCCATCAAGAAGTAAGTACGATCTGTCATCGATCTGTCACCTTCTTATAAATAGTTTTATACGATTTGGACTGTCTCGCTGTTTTAGGTAAGCAAGAAGATCATTTGCAGTTTTTGTAAGGGACATTTAATGAGTAGTACAAGCACCTCTTTTCTGTTTTAAGATGCTAGACTTTTATGAAGACCTCGCTACTTAAAAGTGATACATGAGGAGCGACATTTCTCGTACGGTTCAGTGCCAGACATGGTCTTATGGCCATTGCACTATCAGAACACGTCTTAGCCCGCTTCCTTGTGTTAGGACTCGACAATTTTGAACTTGGTCACTCATGTTATTTAAAGAAGTGTACGTTGTAACCAAATTCATTTGCCGACAAGGTAAAGGTTCTATTCAATCAAATGTTAGCCAATTGCTTACTTAATGACATTTCGGGGATGCGGTGTTAGCAGACAATGCTAATGAGAATACACAGGGAAAACGTCAAAGAGAGGCTACAGTACTGAATCACGCAAGATGTGCCAGCCGTCATAACAAAACTTGTCTTATTTATTCGAAAATCATATGCTGTTCACCAGTAGCATTTGATGCCTTATTA
>JAAAKL020000549.1:8421-23002 GCA_010016065.2 Carybdea cf. marsupialis auct. non (Linnaeus, 1758)
GTATCACTTCGTATAAAGAGCCATATGATGACTTAGGTATTACGTCACCATGTGTGGCAAAGCGTGCCGCATACCTCCACAGGAGGAACAAACACAGCAAAGCGGTACGAATCGGACTTTCCTATGTAAATTAGCTCTCAAATTTGATTATGGTATACAACAGAATCAACTAAAAAAGCAAACACGTGTTCGATAGGGTCGGAAAGTATATACACACAATGTATGATGTATTTAGAATCCAGATTGACCCAAGTAAAAATACATTTAGAATCTATATTGCAAGAGTTATTCCCGCGAAAGGGTCACGTTTTGTTACGTACAAATGGAAACCGATTAATCATGCTTGGTAACAAAGCTTGATTGATGATTCTTACCAAAACTGCAGGCGATGTGGCATCTTTAGGAACCTTGATGTTTCTCCAGCCATGCGGGCATGATGGATCTCCATCGTACACGCGTAGAACGCTGGTAGACGAGGATGCTGCCAACGAAACAGAATAAAACAAGTCATTAATTGTTACGAAAAAAACATAGCATGGCTCTCATTCAGATTCCTCATTTATTGAAAGCTGTTAAGGTTTTCACAACGCACACAATCAAGGGATAAAATGGGGTGCCGGTCCGTTAACATTTAGTGCAACGAGTACATTGGACGAATGTATGAATAAAAGACATCGTCTAAGTTACGCATTATTAAAAACTTTAGGCAATAGCGACGGCAGACAAATTTCATGACGAGGTGCAAATTGTGATAAATGTTCTGAGGGACACTAAACTTAACAGAACCTCAATTTGTCTACCCTGGTGGGCAGCACCGTAACGAAAACACATCTAAGAAACGGAAAGCGTTACTTGTTCACACCATAAGCTAGGAATATGTTTAAAGTCTGCATGGTTAAATACACCAGAACGAGGCTGGTAGATTTATGCACACGATTTAGTTCCAAAGGAATGATTCATACTCATTGCAGGCGGCTCCACGACATGAAGTGAACACCGTGTATCTATCAATCGGCACTTTGGGTTGCTAATAGCACCTGGTAGATACTAGAGAGTTTATCAAGTACTTGGGTATACGAGTACTCTGATATATTTCAATCCCTGGCATCCTCTTGCAAACGTCTCCTACGGGGAAAAGGAACAGGAAGAGTCGAGATGCTGACATGTTTCACGCTCTGAATGCTGACACCCCACCTAATAGTGATGGTAACTTCGTAAATACGTAATTGGACACTTGGCCGTGTCGTTTTAAATGCTGTATTGGACCTTATAGATCACGAAGACATGATGTTTACACATGTTATTGACATCCGGCGATAATGTGAGATGTTGGTGCTGGCCACAGGTGTAAGCTACAACAAGATTCTATTGGGTCGAAGATATAGAAGTAACTAGTTACAAACGTCCCTCAAACCTTCAGATTTTGCCTACTTTTGTCTACCTTCAGATTTTGTCTATTGTCTTATCAGCTGCTTGTGTAGTGCAATGAGAGTTGTTGTAGCGGGCTACTGTGAACGAAACTAGCAGTAAACTCTGAACACGGCAGTTCCAATACACTAGCTACCTCCACCGGTCTATTTTCGTAAATAGCCAGTTAAAAGTTGGCGGCTAAGGGGTGAGGTGACATGTTGCGGGATTAGGACAAACGAAGGACTCCAGAACTTGAACTATGGGTCGATATAAAGTGAATGATGGGTGTTACAATACATGCACAATGATGAAATAGGGGCATAGGACACCAGTAGGAAGTACCGTGACCACCTAATGAAACGAAAAAATGGCAGTGAAGAAAATAAGAAAATCAACTGCGTCATTGCTGACTGATTTACACAACGAAGAAGAAAACAAAGATAATAAAACAACTAAGAGATGTATCAAAGAGGGAAAAATCCTTCATAAGCAAAATGGTAAAGAAGCGGCTCCAAGAATGCAGTGCTGTCAAACAACTTCGAAAAGTAAGCCGAAACATAATGCATAACTACGTCCCGGAAAAATTACAAATAGAAATATATTACCGTAAAATAAATATGAATACAAAAATTTTAAAATGGCAAAGTGAAGTGAAAAACGAAGGATCGTACAAATGTGTCAGCAATTCTTACGGAGGGAAAATAAGCGAGATGAATTTACAATAACGAGACACGGCCACCTTGAAAGGAATAATTGAAGTAATAAGGTCTCGAATTGGGCGAGGAACGAAGAACAATTTAAAATTAAAGTAGTTAACTTGGAGTGGTGATGCATAGTTTTCAATACGACCTGGAACTAAGTTATCACGTTAAATCGAAATAACAGATGTTGCAGTCAAAAAGGCGCAAAGTTCTGTATATCCTAGTGTCACACAATTGGATGTTCTGCCATACTGTGAAAACCATCATATAATGCCTAAAATGCGGGCATCAATACGGCAATGAGACAACACCTTGAAGAAACTAAAATGTAGCTATAGCAGAAACTGTTTTAAAACAGTGGAGCAGAAAAAATCAGGAAGGGGAGATAATAATCACGATGTTAAAAGAAGAAACACAATCAGTATATGGACAAGGAAGATCACATTTCTTGCGCATTAATGGCATGAGGATAAACGATTATCGGATGGCATCCCTTAAAAGTATTTAAAACAATACTTGCAATAAGCAACGTTACCTTGAGCACTTGTGGCACATGCCTCCCTTTCCTCCCAAATATCGGAAAACGTCGAGGCAGAGTGACCTCCATCGAGCGAGCCTGTGCATTGGCAAAAACGAAATGATACAGTTCGTAGTAACTGTTAACAGTTTCAATTCTTACACAAGGTTATGAGAAAACAACGAAGCACGTTCACAAACAACTTGTAAAAGACGAAACGTCCTAAGCAAACTACCTGCAATGGGCACTATGGTTCTCTCTAAAGGGGTTAAACGGGTGTATAGGTACTGAGGCATTCTTCCTTGAGTCAACTTTGCAACGTTAAGCAACTTCAAACAAGTTTTGATGCATACCACAGGCAAAAATTAACTATTGGTGTATTTTTAAAGTAAAAATGTTTTACTTTATTAATGTAATAGTTGATGAAAACAAGCGAATATCATTAAGGATGGGAATGTTTGCACTTGGTTTGGTAAGTACTATCTTTCAATGCATAATTTATGTGCTGGGTAGTGGCTCAATACTGTGGCAAGGTGTCTCAATCATCCCTTTTAAATTTTTTTATTCATTAAGAGTGGCAAATATGGTTATTACTTTTGTACGTTGAGGTGGGTGCCGGTATTATGTAGTAGTGTGCCATTCATTAATATCAACATGCATGAGGTTGCCAGTTGACTGTGTACTATGCACATAACCACCGAATCAATTACACATGGCTATATCAAGAAAAGAACGTAAAAAAAATGTGGCAGTTTCTTTTAGGTACCATAGTAGCCAAGAGGTTAAACAGATTAAAATTGATAGCCAATTGTACCAGTCCATGCTATTAGGAATTTAGAAACTCAAGACAGTTGAACAAGAACAAGAATTACATACCCCTTGCCCCATTTTATAGCATAGCATGTATATTGTGTTTTACAGTAGTGTTTGTAATTAAAGATGACTATAATTAGATGGAATATGACTTCAAAGATAACCAATAAAGACTGAATTTCATCTTTCTGTCTCAATATTAGCCTACAACTTTCAGGGCTGTTCTAATGTTTTGCAGGGCCGTTGAATGTGGAGGGACACCATTGTCTACTTGAACAAATTCAACTCAGTAGATTCATAAATAACAATACTTAGTTTAAAAGGTGGTACATGCCCCAGCCCCTAGTTGTTACGGCTCTTGTTCTTTTTATATTCAAACTATTTTCCTGACGACTGGTACAAATTTTTTTGGAAAAATACAAATCTTTTAACTTTTAGCAAGGGAGTGGTAGACAAAATTTGTTTTGGGGCTCCTAAAGTATCACCTCCCGCCTGAGAAAAACGATTAATGCCCTTGATGTCTGAATAAGTACTAACGATCGAAAACACCTGATGCTGGTACTTAGGCCTTGGTACAATGGCTTCAAATTGTATGCTTACCCTTCCCCTGTGATGATGAAATTTTGAAATGCCCATGCCAATGGCATCACTTTTATTGATTTACCTTTTTCTCAAAATAAATCGTCAAGTCGCTTCAATTTAAAATGAATGTTGTTGTACTCAACTTTGCCTAGTGAAAAAAGGGGAAATATTGCTTCTTTTCTAATCTGGCAGAACGTATGACTAACAGAGCAAGCATCGAAGGAAAAATAATATGTGAAAATCCGACCTCGGACGTCCTACATCGGACGCCTGATACATGGGAACAACGCTGTAATTATGACCTTGAATAATGCAAATAACTCATGACCAATATCTGGAGCGGGGTGAAGAGGCCAATTAATCACCTTTGTTCTATTGTCCATGAGGCTAGCCCAAGTACTAACACTTTCACTGGAAGTTAGGCACCCATCATGGATTAAACATTTAATGTTTCAGATTCAAGGAGACTAAATGTTTGCCATTTAACGACAATATCCAAACCTTTGGCAATTTAGAAATTATCGAAAAGCTAACCAAATCTAACCTGCTTTAAGAAGTTTTCCTTCATTAGAGCGAGTAAGCCATAACTGAACATTGACAAGAGCTAAAGCGTATGGAGGTAACACTAATGATCCAATAGATCCGAATCCACAGTGTTCATTTGTATCCTTTGCACACCAAGAATGCACCTAATGACAACAGAAGAAAATTAGAACTATAAGGAGCGTGTATAGGATCAAGGTAAAAGGCTGGCCATCATCCGCCTACAAATCTCAATGGTCACATTCTTTAAATATCTAGTCGTTACAATGGTCCCAGACACAAGAATACGCCCCTTGCAAGAAAATAAAATGGGAACATTAGCTCTTATCTTCATACCCGAAAAGTGAGCTTTCAGAGAAAGTAAATCTACTGGGGGCCAGAGGGGAGGGGGCAGTAAGTGTAGTTTTTCGTTATTACGGAACCATATATCGTAGGTGGTGCAACACTCATGCATCATTTGAGTTTAGGATATAGAACGCGCCTTATGATACCAAGATTAGCCCTGTGTTGCATTGCCAATGAAATCACAGCTTCGTGCTAACGAGATTGTCTTGCATTTAGGGTCTGGCGATAAATTTAAGAAAACTGTAAGAAATTTCCGGTTCTATTACGTAAATTATTAACGGGTTCCTACCAGAAGAAACGGGTTCTTAAAAGGGTAAATTACATACAAAAATATTGCTTCGCCCGATGTAAGGATTGTTAAGCAAAGTGGGCTCTTAGTCGATAGTTTCTCAGTCCGAGACCACTGTCCAAATTCACTCGAAAGCTTTGCGTTTTCCCTCGCATAAACACAAAAGAGCAAGACTAATCGTTACAGCCAGCTTTTCCTACATAAAGTTAGGTTATCATTATCTGACATGTTCTAAATCATATGGTTTCCATTTTAAATATAATACAAATCAACCCGTTAACACGTATCCTGAAAAAGAGAAACATGTTCATTCATGAGATAGAATTTTTTCAAATAGTGCAATATGTCAGAAGATGCCTGAAAATTAATGGTGAAGAAAATTTCGCCATTCCACTTTTTCCAAGCCTCTCTCCTGCTCCATGTTGCCAACCGCCATATTTTCTTAACACTGAGTACTGAATAACTGTAATCGACCAAACCTTAGAAGTTATTGGTTTAAATAAGGTTGTCTTGTTCAAATAGCTTGTACTTTATATCATAAAAAATTGTAGTTGCTTTAGGCCAAATACTTGAAAAGTGTAATAAACGTAGTATTAAAATTAGATAAAATAATAAATTCAAAATGCTATATTCCGCTACATGCGTAATATATCTTTCACAGACATCAACGCGTATTCACCACCACGCCAGCACTTTATTCTGACTGCGGCATCTTCGTGTGTGGTGGGAGGAGCAAGCGAATCTTTCAACCCATGTACTACGAGTGAGATTGTGCAATAACAGAGTAAATATCACATAAATGTTATAAAGCTGACCATATTATTAGTTCCCTAAGGATTGGCTTACAAGTGTTTATGGATCCCTTATCACTAAAAACACTGGATCGAGCATATTCCGCCTCTAACCGATGGAAGTCGTTGAACGCCATTTTAGTTCCCATCGTATAAGTTTTTAAACAATATTATGTAACAATGCGGACCTTCCCACGCTATTTTAACTTTTGCGGGCTAGTATTAGTGACCACGTTTTTATTTGCTGTTGGGAACAATGGAAAGCTCGATCCAGTCTTTTTAAATCTCCCTCCTGCAATTGTTGCATGCTATTAACAAGGCAGGTGGGGCTTGATACCGAGCCGTTAGCCCAGTGAGCATTTACAAAAAAAAGCTCCCGTCAGAAGAATGCCGGAGTGATAATTGTATTTCATGGCAGTTGATGAAGAACTTAAAAGGAAACTGCTTGTATTTCTACGTCGTCTTGACACAATACAAATTCTCTCATCATAGTCGCTCATGTCGTGAAAGAATGGGATTGGTAAGTTTTCTGTTGCAATCGATAAAAAGAAGTAAAACAACTAGCCAGTACTGGCTTGGGATGTTCCGGGACAGGGTTTCAAATTATATCGTTATTTATTATTCATGAACAGACATTTAAATAGCTTTAGGAGGAAACATGAATGAAGCAGCACGAAGTTCAAACAAGTCAATGCAATTTATAAAAACAACTACAGAGCACAGCATTTCACGGTGTCTCTGCAAATATGGGTACACCTCACATCCACAAAACATCACTTTTCAACGGTTTTCTTTTCAACTAACTACTCACTCTCTTATGCGCGAAAGAATTTTCACCGAATAGATATCAAACCTCGAAACCATTCTGATGTGCAAACTGAATGGCGTACCCCTCTTTGCACTCAGTGTGACGGGCATGTATTCCATCATCTCGCTAGTTTCTCGACGCAACAGCCTGTTAAGCGAATTTTCATTACAATGGGCAATCTAGGTAGCTGCTGCGAGACGTCACCATGCGTTCACAATCTGCCGGCGTTATGTAACCTGCCGGTCGTATAAATTAAAGTAAGAGCTTTGAACAATCAAATATGGACGTTAAAGAAACGGTGATCAGTTGATAGGAAAGGGAAACATGCATTTCCGCTTATCAGATACTTATTAACAGCATCCCCGTTTGTTCAAACTTAAATTCATAGACACAAATGAACGGCCTCTATTAATGTCATCATTTGGAATTTTGAACTCCTGAAAATTCTTTGCAGGCGTAATGAAGAGTGACACATTTTGTGTCTCTACTTTCGATTCTTGTGATTAGACTGACTGAGTGATTGACTTGAATTGGAATATCATCATCTTTATCACCGTTTGTACAATGTTTTAATAGCTGTGAGCATAGCAATCATAACAATCGATATCTGGTGAAAACAACTGATAAGAGGTAAATTACTTAACGAAATGTTTACGTTTTGTACCATAACCCCAAATCTGACCTAAATATTCATCGAGTTTTCCAAGGTTTCACTGTTGTTGTAGTTAAATTTCCGTAATATTTTCTGAACGCCTATGTATACTGCATACTATACTTACATAAATCATCATTGTCAACGAAGTAACAAATTCTTAGTATCTGCAAATTTTGAACCAGAATTTTCCCGACTTTGCAAATAATTTTTCCACGAGTTCCCTCCGAAAATTTAAAATCCTCGAGCATTCCAGGTTTCGAAGTCACGTTATCAAACCGTAAAAGATTGTAGGAAAACCGTAAACAACTCAAAGCAGCAAAAAAGAAGAGCATGCTGTACGGTGAAAAACAGCTGTCAAAAGAAAAAATTGACTATCACTTAAATTTTCTCACGTTATATCTGATGCTTGAGTAATGGTTCTGTTCTCTGATCAAACCCACTTTAATGTTAAAGGGGGAAAGTATGAATGAAAATGCCTAGACAGCCCGTCAGATGGGAAAACATGACATGTTACAAAAAGGCAGTATCGTAGAAAGATATCTAACGGCTTCCTTAGTGCTAAGGGCAATGAAAGACTCGGGCCTGAGAAGAAACGTCAATTTCTAATAAATGAAAACAGTTTATTTTCTGTACTTAAGCAACCTTCTCATTTGGGCTGACTTTCATATGTTAAATAGTGCGATTTCTTGAAATGTATTGTTTTCAAGGACTACGGAAATTAGGAATACGACATATTTTCCAGGATGAAAATATTTGCCAGATTTTCAAACCTCCTAAAATATTCTACGTATCTGACAATATGTATAGTAAACAAGAAAAAAACTATGTCAAAGGACATGTGGTTAGTGATGTCTATTTGACATCTCGCTATTGCTTTTTCCCCTGGGATTACACAGAGGTGTCGTGATGCGTATACGGCACTATAGAGCCTTAAAAACATAAGATTCTTAGGAATTAGAGTTACACTATCTTTCGCATCAAGGAATCAACGTTAAACTCAAAATCTGGGGCGAATATGGCTATTCTTCCCATTCAGAACGCAGTCTTGAGGGGGTTGGAGCATTGCAGGAGCCGACTTATAAGCGAAAGTTGGCTTTTAATGTGTACACGTTAAACTGAGATTGATAGATTATCTCTGTAACAGTAACTTCCAACAGTTACAAAAGTTACAATTAGACCTTGGAACATACATGAAACAGTGGGAATTCAATGAGTACAAAACGTTGGACCAGTAATGATGGCTTAAAAATAATTGAGCATTTCACAATGCTGAATCAAAACTTAAAAGTTTCAGGCTGCCCCTTCATTTACCCCTACCCAAGATATTGTCAAGACGACAAATAAATGCTCCATCGACTTCAGCAATTTCTGGGTATCATGTTTATCTTTGAACGGTTCGATCGGAGAGACTGTGTTGGAACACAAATTTCACGTGGGTTGTGCAGGAAAGTACTCACTGTACAAATTGGCATAACATTTGGCAATTAGCAACTGAGAAATACTACCTACAACTCTTGCAACAACCTTTGTTGAAAGGTGGGACAGTTTTGCAAGCGGTGGTTCTAACTAAAGAAAATGACTGGCACTCAGATTCCCTGCAATTATAAACTATACTGCTACCAAACATAGGAGCTATAAAATGCAAATGTTTGGATTAAAATGAAGACTAACTTTTTGTGTCTAATGATATAAACGATGGGGTTTCATTGTGCGAGTTTTCGTTTTATTGGAGTACCCGTTACCTCAAATTGAGGGAACTTTTACAAGAGGATCTACGGTGATGTACGATATGAACGATTAATGTTAGTAACTGAGGCAACGTTGAAGGAAACACACTAAAGCGCATGTTTTCACACTAGGGTATGTCAAGGGTTTTTTGGGGGAGGGGGGCGCGAACTTATCATTATACAAAAACTCTTAAAAACATTTTAAACTACTCACTTGTTATGGACAGAATTTAAACCATGTCACTAAAATAACCACTTAATAAACGGTATGAGCTCCTTGCACATGTCTAATATCTTGGACCGAAGGTTAAGACGTGTAATATATCTGTGAACAAACATCGCATACATTTAGCAAATCTGGATTTATTAAGTCGAATACTGGATATAAAAACCCAAAAATGGGCACTCACGAATGTATTGCACCACGAACATTTCATGCCTGTGAGGCATTCCGTACTACCACAAGTCTTCTTACATACACTGCACTTCGACGACGCAGGTGTCACGTATCCTTCTCTCCAGTGGTGCGACTGAAGTATGTACCTCTACAAGGAGAAACGGACGCTTTGAATCAATTACAACTATATGAGGCATTGCAAGCCGCCTAACGGAACATTGTGTGTTCCACGGATTGCAGGGAAACAATAGTAGGGCAGGTACCTACCATTCGAAGCAGTTCACTTGCGCAATTTTACGCTAAGGCATGTCATCACGTTGCAAAATGCAGTTTTCGGGCACCGATCAGTTCACTTTAATCCCGGTGTACAACAACGCTTCAAACCTTTTTCTCCAAAAATGAATAGCGCGATCTTTGGAGGGGCATCGGGGTAATTGCCTCCGCAAACGCTGAAAGATTATGATCACGGCAAATGGCCTAACAGTTAGCTTTCCACATACACTTAATAAGGATATTGGGGACCATGAGCGATTGATAAAGGGCCCCGAATTTTTATACAAAAGGGAGGTTTTCAATAAGATAATAGTATTGTTTATCACTAGAAGCAACCCCTCTAGAAGCAAGTTTTCCTAAGGAAATTTGTTACAACAAATGACATGCAGATGAATAAATAGTGTGTAGACAATATTTGTATTCCCTATCATGACAGCTGTGAAGATACCAAATTACACGAAGAATTCAAGATTCGTAAACTGTCCTATAATTCGTTTCTTTCTTTCGATGTATTCAACCGTGGGAAGGAAAAGGCTTCGATTTGTGGCAGAGAACTTCAATGGAAGTGATAATTATCAACTGCTTGCCAATATGCTACCAAATTAGGAAGACGAAGGGTCCTTCACTTCCAAGAGTAAATAATATGGACTAATTTTACCATAGGTATCATGCACTTTAATAGCCAAACTATTAGGGTGACGGATGGGTCAGCTAACCACTTCATACCGTAGTCCCTCCACGTCACCGTTGCTTGCATATTGCCACACTGCACTTTGACATCATGAAAGTAAAAACAAGTGACAATCTGAATCCTGTTACCATATCACTTTTTACGAAGTAAACACAAAGCATCATAAGGGAATCAATATTTGCAGGAATCCATTTCGCGAAATTCAGCTCCCGTGAAAAACGTTTAAAGATGACAAAATCACTAAAATTAATTTCTGCGAAACTCGTAAAACCCTAATTTTGTAGACACTTTTTACACTCGGGCACGCCCTAATTTGTGGCCGAGTGAATTAGTTAAAAAATGACACTAGTATTCACTGACTTGCACTATTATCCATTGCTTTATCCTGCATTTTACCAGAGAAAACGGGAACTCGATATTTTGAAATTCGCGAAAATAAATTTTCTGAAAATTGTAACTGCAAATTTACAACGTGAATTTCTCGCGAAATCTTTTCAAGTGTGCACACCTTTCCAAATTAACTTTCTTTAAACCAAATACCTCGCGAAAATTTGTCCCTGCGTAAATCAGTCTTGTGAGTTTGGGTTGCTAGTCCTTTTGAAACTAATTCTCATGAGAAAATATAACTATCGTGAAGTCAGTAGATGTTACTAAACCATGAGTGTCTACACATGGAAAGATTGCAAAAACAAGCAACAGCAAACACAGCATGACAAAGGGAAGAAACCAGAAAAAGATATCAGACACGGAAGTTAAGGCCAGGAGACTACAAATATTGTGATCACCTGTTTGCCTGTGATACAGATTTCTTGTTCTCTTTTTCAAATGCATAATCTGCGCAAGTCTTCCAATGAATAATAAAGCGACTGTAACTTTTACAAAGTTGTATTTAACATCTTGTACGTCAAAGCCAAATTCAATTTCGTCAATTATTGTATTACTAAAAGATCATACTTAAGGGGCTGTGATATTCCTGGAATGTTGTATAAACAACATCTCAGTAACAAAAACACGATCAAAGATTACTTGGAAAGTTGTGTATGATTTGACCAAACATCTCGGGGTGGCACTAAGACCATACTCTCTACTAAGCAGGTGACGCGGGTGTCATGGAATCATTTCGTGAGAAATTTAACACGTGCACTGGCCGTTACAAAAAAATAGAAAGAAGAAAGTTCAGTCTACATCGACGTAAAGACCCTATATTAGAATTACTGAATTGCTTAAAACACGAATATTCTTAACTAGAACGCCACAGCGACTGACATAAGTGAGTAACACTGTATTCTTGTGTATATGGTTACAGACAAGTAAGGCCTCGCTTTACCCTAGCCTCCTTTTAGAAATGCTTCCCACTAAAAAGCAAAATATGGCAATGTTATTCCGATATTACTACTCTAACCATGAATAGCTTAAAATAAGCTGTATTGTATTTCCTTCCATTTGCAGCTTATATACGAAATTTTGACTCTACTAATCCAACCGTGCTTACATTTCTTTTATTAATAATTTATCAAATGGAATGAAGGTTGTCTGCAATTTCATCTCACACCTTCTAAATATTAGTCTATTGTCACAATTGCCTAATTTGTGCGCATATGGCAAAATATCACTATATTAGCTAGCTGTATTAATACAAACAATTTGCAAGCACCCAGTCTCCAAATTGTGAAATCTTGTGCTTCTCCAGAAGCAATATCACAACATGTCAAATTGATAACAGCACTTTTGAATGCGTTTAAATGCTTGGATAGTCTTAGTTGATGGCCTACTTTTCATTTCAAAGGTGCCTAACTGTGTCTGACCTTAGAAAGAGAAAGCTTCATTAGATGTCTTAAAGACATCTATTACACAGAAAAAAGAACTTTAAACGATACCGTTCTAAAAAGATCCTAGAGAGATAAAACTTACGTTAACACAGGAATTCAAGCGCAGGTCCCACGCATTTCCGGCCTGTTGCTCTACCAGCTATGATTTGGTGATCCCATGATAATATCCAGTTTCCACTCCTACACTACTGAACACCTATGAACATCTAATCTACGCAATTTGAGAGACCACCCTCCCTTTTCACCACCAAAACAAATTTATGATATTACTACTTAGACTAGGCCATGCGAAGCTGTTCTGTTGTGGCCACTTGCCTTGCAAGACTCCATAATTTATCACGGCATACTTCCTTATCGAATACCTCGTCTGATTTCCGATTTTAAATGTGGTATGATCCTTACTTTGAGGTAATGACTTAAAACAGAGAACAGTTCGCCAATTCCTCGTATAGAGTTACCTATTTCTGCAGCTTCGAGTGTCCTGGTTCCCTGAATTTCCGGCTGTACGGTAATAATAGCAATTTGTGAATGTGGTAAAGAACACCCCTTTACCAGATAGCCTTTTACAGACGACATAAAACCCCTCCTATTACACGGCAATGACGTATACCCAATACTCTTGAAACAATCCACAGAGATATGGCAGAGCAAAGGAACCGATGCATGTGACTACAAAGGGCTTTCAGAACTGCCCCTGATATCAATCATTTTCCTAAAACCTTGTCAAACTATCCAACTCCCAAAATATCGGACACCACATTATTCCTATATCTCTTCATAAGACAGAATTCCACAAGTATCGTTGAAAATTTTGGGAATACAATACTGCCCATGCAAGTTCTCTTTGATATCAGGGGAGTAAACATAACGGGGAAAATATATTCCGACAAAAAACCCGTTGCAGCAGGTGTGGGAGGATAAGAAGTTGCCTTGCCTCTTTTTAAAATTAATATAACAAATAGTGTTTAGAGATCCGGTAGAAGAACATCTACACTTGTAATGAAAACGTCACCCTACGGCTCGGCTGACTATCACCGTAAAATGGTATATACGGCAAATTTCGTATTTACTTGATTGTCTACCACGAGCCACATGACAGATTTAGTATCCATGTTAACCAAGTATTGGGGTTTCCCTATTTTCTACGTTTATTTTTGTGTATTTATAAAAGGAAATGTGCTTAGTTCGCGTACGTACATAGTCCGCACGTTTCTTGGTGAATCATCATAAATTTACGTACAGCCTCATTTTCATGTTGAGCTACCAGGAAGGTTTTAGATAGGGTTTGGCTGTTCTTATGTTCACTAACAACATACTGAAAGGACATCTTGTCGTCATTATATATTTTAGTACTTACATTTGACTAGGCAGTATTTTTAGTGATTCCTCTTAGTAATAGTTGTATAAAAATGCGCTTCATTGTCTAGATGAAAACGGACACGCTGCGATTGTATGTTTGAGTCTATGACGTGAGGATGAGCTAAGGACTATTATCTGCTAACTCTTGGTTCGTGTTTTGTTACGAGGGAAGAAATATCTTGAATCAGCGAGCGTTGCGGCATGTAGCTCCGATACGAAAGTTCGATGAGAAAGCGCGTCGATACATTAAAGTGTACCTGTCAAAATTCAACTGCTGAAAGTACCTGAATGCATCACTGATACGGCAGATTACCTAGATAGGGTGATTTATACGCTGCGATTGCATTTTGCATTTTGCAATCAACTTTAGGTCCTCTCCATGAATAATACTACATAGTTACAAATGAAGCTATTTGTCCACTTCATAATTCTCGGTCCACGTCGTCGGCGGTTAAATGAAAAATTCCTCTGGCTTGAAAGTTTAAAAACAGAATATTCTTCTTGCTTTTCGCGTTTTGTCAGCACGATAACTAGAATCGATAAAGTCAATTCGGTTTCTGTACCTTTGATGCTATGAGGTGATCATGGTCAATGGAAAAGCAGCAGACAAAGGCCAAAATCGAAAGCGCAAAACGTGCTTGGTCTCCACGATTTTCATAACTTATGGAGAAAAGGGAATATAAAAATCGGTTTATAAATACACGTTAAGGAAAGTAATAGCATATAACCGAAGTCAGGTAAAAAGTTTTAAAGGAACATTTCTTCCTTTACTATTTAGCAATACGAGAACCAGCTCAGAACTTGTCACTAAAAATATCAAAATCCAGAAGAGTATTGTATAACCCTTAAAC
>JAAAKL020000549.1:23012-40213 GCA_010016065.2 Carybdea cf. marsupialis auct. non (Linnaeus, 1758)
TTTATAGTAGATATACGCATGCCTTACCTGCACGTCATCATCAGCAAATGTTGCTATTTCTTTACAATCTTGTAGAATATCCGATTGGCAATCGACATGAAAATAGTAATCACAGCCTGCAAATAAAAATAAAACATGAAGTGCTTCCGCAAAAAAGTCGAAAAATAACTGACTGTCGAGGTAAGAAAGGACGCTTTTGCGCAATATTCGGGAGAACGGTAAGTCTCATAAAGTAGATGCTACTTGGATCCAACAACATGAAGGTCGTTACAAAAACATTGAAGGTAAGGAATGAGTTGACACTAGCATCTGGAATCGACTTTGTCTACTACTGGATAACGGACCTCGCAAGTATTGACTGTGATTTTACTGATGCATACAATAAACTATTGAAAAGCCCAATTCCCAAAATTATAAGGCAATTAACTGTTTCTTGACCATGTTCAAGGTCCCTCACATCTATTATATCTGATAGTGTGTATACGTTGCTGAGCAACAAAAAGGTGGTCTCGTCTGAACTGAAAAGATACAAATGCGGTAGCTCAAGGCAAATATTATGGCACAAAGGTAAAGTGCTAGTTGACTCTAAAATCTACTACTGACCTCTGCAAGCAAAAGCCTCTGTTTCATCTAGTCGTTGTCTGCATACATTGCAAAATTTACGTTTTAAGAGTAAGGGACCAACCAATGAATGGCCAACTGGTATCTAAAAACCAAGATGAAAAAGCAACATCCGTAAGGTTACGTACAATTGAGGGGATGGCACTAGTAAAGTTCTTTTTGCCTGCTGGCTTTCCTCCCATCTTATCACAAACCAACATCTAGCTTCAGACACAACTTTAAACAAATCACTGATTCTTTTAGCTCATACATTAATTAGCAAACAGTGGATATAACTGCTAATACGTTACAGTACTTATGAACGGGAAATAATATACAAATCAGAATAAGACAGCAAGGTTCCTGTGGGAGATAAGAGTTTGAATTTGGTACTACAAAAATGGTTAACAAAATTTTCACTGCAGCTTAGCGAAATATTTTCCTGGGGATGTCCCTGCAGAAATAACCTAGTCAAGAGGAAACAGATAAAAAGGCTTGCAATCTGCCAATCACATACTACTGATTGAAATCATGTAAATGATTATCACCTAACCAAGAACGGTTATGGGATTCTTCTAGTAATGCAATTGCTTATATAGACCACTTTTTAGACTAGCTAGCTGATAATTAAGTACATAACTGAAGGTGCTAAATGTACTAAGAGCTCAACATTGGTGTGTACCAGCATATAGCAACATTAGAGCCAAGAACTTCGTTGAGGCATTACTCCTGAACCATGTGAATCAAATTTTTCTAACTGTGGTATCCCAGATTTTAATACTTTTCAAACACTCAATACTTTTCATCTTCATTTCATTACTACGTATTCGAGAGAAGTGGTTTACATATATTCTTACATCACTCTTTTGAAGACCACCATCATTATATTTCTTTTATGAGCATGTAAGGATCCATACTAATCAATGACATTGATTCCATATTTGATGCACTTTCAGCAATTTAGTGTACAGACCAATCAGGAAATTAACATCAGACAATGGCTCCAACATTTTGTTGCAATACTAGAACGTTCTGGTGTCTCTTAGCTTAGAGAATCAAATGGCCAATACAGTCACTGTAATAGAGCTATTGCTTACAATAAAGGAGTAAACATAGCCTATATATCAACTAAGAATGTTGTTGAAAAGAGATGATTTGAAATCAAAACTTACCAAACTTAACTAAGAATGTGTTGATATACAATTCCATCACATTGATTCAACAGCTAGTCAAAATTGTAAACATTTTTAATTCAGTACTTACTGTTAGTCTCGATGATGCCACTGTATTGCATGGAATTACAATATTGTCAACACAACGATCATGGCTTACAAAGCCACATGCTGCAATTGAGAACGAAAACGAAATGATGAGTAAATGGAGTATACATTTCAAGAAATAACCAAGAGGGAAGGTCAGCTCATCACTTCATTTACTGAAACAGGTATCTGCTCCATATTATCTCATATCTGTGCCTAATGCACAACCAACTTGTATATAGCACTCTAGTGACTGTAGCGGTATCAATATCTGGAAATTGGTTTATCCTGAGATTGACCTCTTTGACTGTCACCTTAACAATTTAACTCCCCCCACCTCCCCTTTTTATTTTCTGGCATGAGAGATGCAAGTTTATATTTAAAACATAGATAGATAGTCCCATGTTTTTAAAAAGGTCAAGTGTGAACAAAACTTTACACTAATATCAGCTTAAGCAATTGGGTCATAGAATAGGACATAGGCATTACAACCTTTTCCACATGAACTAAGTTTAAAGTGGATTCTATAATTACTCTGTTATCTTAAACCTGCTAATGCATACCACATCACACTAACAAAATCGTAAATATATCTAACACATAATATAAAAGGATTGCAATATTTTGGGTCTTTAAATGGAAATATCGAAAAGTTAAACAACTGATTATAATTTGTAGACAAACCTGTTATCTTAGCTATAAAACAGTCAGACACAATGCATTACGTTGATTTTTTCCAAGATTCTTTCAACTGCAGCTTCAAAGTAAATTTTTCTGCAAGCTATATCCTCACTTTTGTTTTCTACACTGAGACTAGAAAAAACCTAGATGACACTGACAACTAGGGGGTCTGTAAAGTAAAATACCTATCCCAAGGGTTCAAGACTATGGCCATTATGAAGGTAACAACCCTAATTGATCACTTGTATCTCAATTGACATTAGTGGGAATCAAACTCATTACACTTATAGATTGTTTATATGACATTAAACAGCATTCCAAGGTATCTTGATCTACTGTTACAAGGGAGAAATCTATTTCTGTAGCCTTGTGGAATTGTTTGGGAGTTATCCACAAGGTTTATTATCTCTTTAACCTATTTTCATTAAATTGATTCCAAGATAGTTCCAACATGACACCTCAAAAACATCTCCAAGCTGTGAGAAACAACTTCAAGAATTATTAAAATTACCACCATCATCTGCAAAATGTCTGCTATGAGTGAACACTTTACTTTAATTGGTCTATTCTCTATATCTTCCATGACAATTACTTTTTGCTCATTGTACCTGTTGTCTTTTTTTACAAACTTTCAACCAAATTGATAACTACCAAAACCTTCAATTTTTACCATGTATATGTCTGCACCAATGTTTACATGGAGTTTGTTAAATGGCTTAAATTCAGTGATAAAACCAATAGCTTGGATCCAATGTGCAGTTGACTTCTGCTTTCTGTCTTAGATGCCTATTTTCTATATGCCTTCTTGGGTATCAGCCAGTTAAAAGTAACAAGATCAGTTTCATCAGCCACAACAAATTGCCAACTTATATTATCAGTAGTTTACATCAGGAATTTAATCTTCAATGACACAGCTATACATGTATGAATGGTAAAACTGCCGAAAGTCATAATCTAGATATGCACTTACAAATAAAAAGATCAGTGACTGAGATAAAAACAGCTTGGAATCTTCAGGTATATGGGGTAGTGTGGCACTCAACAAAAAGTAATTTTGTATTAACTATTCCAGTCTTACACTAAAAGCAACATTATCTCTTCTGAATTTTATTAAGAACTAATGCTTTCAGGGACATTCCAAAGCTATTAACAGCATGTCTACACAAATGTAACCAATATTCAAATGTTGGGAAATCCTAATCTATAGATAGCATATATACCATTGTGTTATTGTCACATAGTCCACTTCCCACTTATGATAATTTTCCGAGATCATTTGGTGTCCTTCTGTTTGATCCAATACCTCTGCTTGATCCTACGTTAGACTTCATTGGAAGCTTCTGATATGATATTAAATTCCCCCTCCTTTCCTTTTTCTGAGCATGGCATGCTCCCTGCCCTTTCAATCTCAAGGGGGAGTAGCACTAACTGGGCAATGTTTACTACAATTTAACTGACCTAATGATTATTTGCCTCATACCTTTAGCTCTTGATTAACTTTTCCATGATAAACTTCAACTCAAGATGTTTTCAAGGTATAAGATTATAAACAACCAAAGTTAAACTCAACATTTAAAAAGCATGCATACAAATTGTGATTTCCTGATTTTCTTAATGAATGTTGTCCACTATGAAAACCCTGTTTCATACATGCATGACATAAAGTACTACAACACATTCAAATGCGAGGGTAATGATGGTTCAACGACACCTACAACGTGTGGCTCTGTACTCTGACCTTAAATCTCTAGATACAACTAAATTTATGATATGGTAGTGTTTACTAAAAATACGTTAAGCTACTTCACTGTATCTGTAAAAGTCATTTATTTCAATGGTTCTCTTTCAAAGGCAACATGACAAAAGTAGGTTATAAAAGTCATTGTGAATTGTTATAACCATTTGCAATATCAGGACCCTTAAAGGATACTGATTTAGGGCAACCAGTGTAAAGTCCACTGTGTGCATTTTCATAATGTGAGTAAAGTTGCTAAAAAGGCCAGGGTGTGCATTTTCACAATGTGGGAAGGGGGTGGCAGATGCTATATAGCTATATGCTATATATATATATAGTTAAAGTAAACAAGTCCTCCATCATAATTATACCACTTCTGTATGTAAATAACTAGATCAGCTTGTGGAGCAATTCTTTTGCTGGTCAGATCAGTTCTGTCCAATTTTGCAAAGTTCCTGCTGGTATAGGCAGGTTGATGATACTGTAGCAAGTCTTGAGACTTAGGGTAATTAATACCTGTCTAATGCCTATGAATTTGAATACAGTTAAGTACCTGTCCATCCTACACAAGAGACAATTATTAAGCATGATGGCCCATCTATAAGTGCCGAGAAAATAAGGTTCAAATAGCATCTAAGTATGTTAAATCTTTAAAAATTAAATATTTTTTAAAAGGGCACTTTCTGATTCCTCCTTAGTCTGAGAACTTTCTGTGAAGGTATGGAGCAACAAGAGAATTTTAAAAAACCTATATCAATGGCTATGATCATAGATTGTGTGGAAAGAATACTTGGCAATGCTCTTAGGCCATATATACAGTTATATACATGTCAATAATAAGACGAAAAAGGATAATCCTACTTTGAGTAGTGCTTTAGAATGATTAATGGCAACCCAACACATTGCAATATAAAAGAAATATGTAAGGATGTAAGGAGCCCCCTTAAATGTTTTGATATTTATATTTATATTTATATATATGTTAAAATTATAATTTCATGATATGATTATGTAATATTCTATATCATATTATGATATTATTATAGTTATATATATATCTCTAATTCTTAAAAAATGCCAAACACCTTTTATGCACCTATTTACTGCTTATTACATTAAAGGTTAATTCACTACAGCCTCCTAAAATTCAAAGAGAAATAAGGACAAATATTAACATTTTTCACAATCACTTTCTTCAACTATTATACACTGCCACTGATCATGCTCTATGACTTAGCATTAACAAACAGAATTAAATATCTATATATTGTAGATATATCACTGACCTGCTTTTAGATTTCTGAAATGATGTACAGTAGCATCTGTCATAGACAAATAGTGTGACATTTTTGCCTAAAAGCATTTTCTTAGTCTCATAATAATTTTTAGGGCACAGGGCTGGTCACTGTTCCAGGTTTTAATTAAGCGATACAACTGTGAAATTCTTTACAAGAAACTGCATCAGCAAGCTTGTCAACTTGATCATTCTATTGCATGAATCCCCATGATAGTTTACAAGTCTGTAACTCACACTATATATAACCCATCTTCTTATGATGTATTCATTGAGATACATCCCAATTTGCCAGCAAAATGCTACATTCAATGACATCATGCAAATGCAAGGAAGCTATAAGTATCTGGCAGCTCTACAATCTTCTTTTTGAGAGTACCGTAACTATACTGTTTACATCAAATTTGATACATCAGTGATACCACTTGAGTTTTCATCTCTTTGATTTATACTAAACAACTTTTGATTGGCTAAATTAGGCAATTCTTGCTTGCAATTGGCTGGTGCCTGATACAAGACAAAGTTCAATAATAGCTGTACTGCTGAAGAATTTAAATGATGAAGAGACAGATTACGTTGCAGATGGTACATGTAAGAATACCACTTATCTCCCCTAAAACCAAAATCGGTTAGTGAGTAAGAGAATCAAGTGTACATATGTTACCATGTAGTGTTATGGAAGATGTTTCAAATTTGTGAAAAACCCACTATTATGTGAACTGCATACACTTGCAACTAGTTCCCTAATTCTCTTGGACTAATGTTAGACCAAAAAAAGGCTTCCAGTAATGATTAACAAATAACTAATATGGTACTTATTCGATTTATATATTAATCTATCCAAATCTTGAGGATAGTTCACTGCCTTCAAGGTCATTTTCAAAAAATTGGAGATTCTGAGCGTGGAGTTTTACCTAGTAATGATAAAGCTGGGTTTTACTCTATAGGTATTTTCCCAGGTGGATTCTTCCCAGGAGAATATTTCCTTTTGGAAATTTTCCTAGAAGTGCCTTTTAATTTGGGGATTCTTTCCTTAGGCAGATTTTCTCCTAAGTTAATTTCTTCCATAGGGATATCACAGCAGGAATTTTTCCATAGGGATTTTATACCTTTGGTATTTTACCTAAATTCCAGTTGGTATACTTGTAGGTGCTGGATTGTTAATTCAAGACTAATCAACCAGGGAACTACATGAAAGCATTGCCTTAAATATCCTTTGGGTCTTTTGGCCTAGGCTACCAAAACTTGTAAGCCTCAAAGGACAAAAAGCACAAATTGCAATAACAATATTTCCATCATGATACACCTTACAAAGAAAAGAATTATGTCTGTATTGCTTTTCACTTTATTAGCACAGACCAACAAACAATCAAGTGTCACTACAAAGAAATCAAACTTACTACATATTTAGTTACCATGAAACCTCAAAATTTAAAAATGTGTGGCCAATTACTAATTAGCACTGCCTTCAAATTTGGTATAATTTACTCTGACCAATGCTACGTCTTCTACTAATGATTGGTTTCATCCGTGTAGCTATATAATTTACACTTTACTTGATGAAAGCTATTACAGTGATTAAAAATAATGAGATGGGACCTCCCCTAGCCCTACCTACTGCTTCGATAATTCCATCAAACAGATTTAATAGTCACGTGTATAATGAAATTCACTTTCAACAGCTGTTTAAACTAATAAATCTGTTGTGATAGAAAAATGGTCTGTGGAGACAATGAAATTCTTAAAAAACAATAGAGCTATCCAAATATCAAAGGCAAACAATTGTCATGCTGCAAAGTAATCACAATGTTACGCTAAACATAAAACTTCCAATGCCACCAATACATTTGAAAAATTAAATATCTCAGGTTATACAAGAAAGAAATGATCTCTAATCAGCCCCATCTATTCATTGCATCCACGTACTCTGCGTAGAAATGACATCAACAGCTAAAATAATTGGAGAATGTATTCTTAAAGCAACTCCATCACTTGTTAATGTTTAGTACATACTAAAAATATATTTACACTTTCATCAGAAATGGAATCATACTCATCTTTCCTCAACTTTGAAGTCAAGTCAAAAGGAAGAAACTCCTGGTACAGTATACATAAACTTGATTTACATATCTAAACTGACTTGGATCTTAGGGCCCTGAATAATCAGACATGTACAAAACAGTATAAAAATGTGGATCATACTACTAATTAAAAGGAAACATATATAAGTTTTTTCAATAAAAATTCTCTGGAAAGGTTAAAGGCATAAGTAATTCTTGTCTTCAAAGTTTATATGTACTTAAAACCCCAAGTAAGATACACAAACAGAAGAATGCAAGTATGGTACCATTTATGGAAAGGAACTCTTTGGAAATTTAAAATATTTACACTTGAAATAGCAATAAATGAAGCAATTGGTAATCACCTTCACAAGTTCCTTAATGGGAATTTCTGAATCAAAATAGTGGTGTACTTTCGTTTCAAGGTTACAAAGGGGTTCAGGGGCCCACTCCTAGTATAGTTCAGTGAGTAGGATGCACTCTTTTGCCTGACCAAAAATTCAGCCCAAGTGGGTCTTCCATTAAAAACTATTCCCCATTATTTAGAAAATGTAAGTTCTAGTCCAGGGATTTCTTTTTTCAATGCTCTCATTTCCATATTAAGAGATGAATACAAGACTTCAAAAGTCTCATATATATCTTATTTTGAGAGGTCAGTAAAGCAACCTGGCAATCAAGTTAACACTGATAGGCACCTTAAAGTCTTAAGTGTTTGTCAAGTTCCAAGCAGATAAAGCATATGCACCTTTTGAATCTACTGTTACGGGAAATCCAATTGCGCTTAGACATTGACAGGGAGTGCTACAAAATTTCTGCCTTGAGGTGCAGTTATGAGAGCTTCTATGTCAATGACATCAGAATACTACATGCTGATGCCAACGCAAGCTCCCCTGATCAGTGCTTTATAAGGATTTGATTGGATACTTTGGCAGTGCTCCTAGAAATGGATACTTGCTGCAGAATTTGAATTTATACAGCACTTTGAGAGCCAATCTCAATACAGTAGTTTGCTGGATATTTAGGCTAAACAGACATAACAGTTTAATTGAAGTTTGGGATATTGTCTTGATCTACAGTAACAATCTACCTAAACTTCTACAAATATGAATTAGATCAAAGTTATTGTCAAGGTAACTGGGATGTACCTGGCACCTTGGCCATGTTATCACTTGAACATTTGCTTTGTGATCATTTCCTGATACTTATTTAATTTGCCATCAAGAAGTGAGGCCTTGAGAGTAATAACTGTAACAAGATACTACAGACAAGTGAAAATGTCATCACTGGGATTTGAAACCTGGTCCCACAAGACCATAGTCTGCTCTCCCTACCACCTGAACTAGAGTGACCTGTGATGACATTTTTCACTTATCTCTAGTCACCATATTAGCTCCCAACAACCCATCAGTGGCCACTGACATCCAGCTCTACACATGATGGAGATCAGCCTCTATACTTCATGTGACTTGACAATGGAAGGTCTGCCATCCTGTGTATCAATGGGTCCAAAGTCAGTTGGAAGTAGTAAACAATTGCATCATCTTTGTTTTTCACTACTTCCATGTGAAAACTGAAACAAACCCTATTCTTACTCTACTGTCAGGATTAGAATGAATTTTACTCCTTATGTGAGAAAGGTCTGCAGCCCAATATCAAAACCTTGACATCTGAGCGTCTTTATTATGAAGATGATATACCGGTAGCAGCTGCTGCACAGTGCTAAAGTCTCCTTAAAAAAATGTTTTACATCTATTTACATCACTACTAATGGAACCATACTTTCCACTATACCAGATATCCTCATAAAAAGCTGAGCTAGATCAATTTGCAGACCATTAAGCATTGATAACGGTCAGACTTTACTCACTTATATTAATCTACCAAAATTGCACGATCCTAGAGAAAATATGCTTAAAGATTAAATACACCTCAGACATATTTGAGAAAAGCAAGCGCAATTGAGGGTGATAATCACTGGTGAGATACCACAAGCCCTTAGATTATCAACAAACTGATGGGCCTTAAACACAACCTGATTGATCATCAAAACCACAACAGCTGATATATTCTCTGTAACACACTCAAGTCATATTCTTTCTTTCATATCGGGCTGTCGCTACCACTTGCTTATACATAAATATGATTGAAGATTGGGGTTAGTAAAGAAGCGGGAGAGAGGAGGGTCCTGCCTCCTTCCCACCTTTCAAGGTGAAGAGACCCTTGACCAAATAATTTTTCAAATTGATTGAGACTCCCATTATGGTAAGGGTGTTTTGGTGTATAGATAGTATGATGATATTATCGAGTGACAACAGTTAAACAGCTCCTTTCCAGCTTACTACAATTACAAGATTTTTGATTTAGGCTAAATAGAACTGTGTTAACCTTATCCGCAATATCTGGACCAATACTACTTTCTGAAAAGCGCTTAGTTTCTGGAGAGCTAGGTATTTACTACCAAATGACACTTAAAGACGAAGTACTTCTTTTTGAGAAATGTGTCAGACTTTCGACCTGATTTGGCCTGATTCTAGTGCTGATAAACGGTAATCAGACCCACGCTTCACAGAAATTCATGTACAATCATTCTCGAATCAGTTATCTAGTAACACACAAGGTCTTAATTATTGATGAAGGAGATCAATGCAAATTTTTCCTCTCGGTACACTAGCTTGCAAGTATTTCCACCGTGAGGAATTTTAAGGGAAGTTAGAATATGTGGAAGAGCAATATTCCTTACTTGTGTAGAAGTTGATGCTCCTGTCCCCTCAAAAGATAAGTGGCAAAGTAACTTGATCGAGATCGTAATACGAATAGAAGGCAGAAATAATCATTGTATTTTTAGTTAGCCGAACTTACCAGTGGCCCACTTATATTATGCTACCTATTCAAATGGTATAACTTCAATCTGTCATGCGCTTGATGACTCTTCATTTGCGTTACATTTGCAGGGTAAGAAATCGACGCTGAATACTATCATGCTTAACTTTCGCGGGGAAAACCAATGAAATGGTTCACAAAACTGCAGTTTGGTCGTAATCATATGCATAGTGCTTGCCCTCGTGTTGATTGTAATTTTTTCTGAAGAAAACAAACTTTCGATGCAGTTAGGAATGAAGTTTACTGTACCGGCCGCAATTAAACAATGCGAATGATAACTATTATGCAATTAGACGTAAGTTTCAAGAAGTTAAATTGTAGGTAGGTAGAATTGCATTTCATAAAAAACCTTCCTCCAAAGTAACAACATTGGCCTCAGCACGATTCCTGCTTAAGGAAGCATGTTCTTGTTGGTCACACCGATGTTTGTTCTGGATATTTTTCTTTTCCTCTTCACAATACACGCATTTTTGTCAGACCTGTGATGACGAAGGAGTTCCGGTCAAAAAAGATATCTGTAGTTCCAAGAAAATCCTTAAGAACAGCCAAAAATTACGCCTTAATAATTTACTACACATCGATTTTCTTATTTTAAATTCATAAAAGGGTGCATTCTTTCATGTTTATGCAATCTTTTAAGATAACCGAGGTTGAGTAGTTTTCATTATTCAATGAAGGCAAATATAGAACAAACCCTCTGCAAAATGTATAGCAACACAAGTTCATAAATCGATCAAGAAAGCCCTTGCAAAGTTGAAGGCTCAAAATCTTCACTTCGCTAACAATGTTTCATCATTGATTTTTGTTAGCGCTTTTTCATCAAAAATATCTCTGCTACATATTGATCTCTACCTAGTTGTATACGAAAGAGAGCGGGGACACTCTAAGGTCCTCTTAGTGTCTGACATCATCCACAACATAACAGTGAAGCCTACTCCTATCCACACACCCTGCATCAGGTGTCCTGATTCAGATGGTCCTCAAATCTTAAGGTATTCACACAACTGTCCGTCACTAATAGCGCAGATGTTATTCTGAATCTTAAACCTAAGGCATTTTACCAACACTTCTTTAACCCCAAAGTGGAACAACAAAGTAAGCTGCATAACACATCAAACGCACTATAATGTTCTCTGGATATGAGAAGTGACTTGATCTCATTCGTCCTGTCATCAAATTAGAATCTCGCGTAAGAGCAGAACTAGGTGATGCTGACAGTAGCATTGGAGTATCAAAACTTTGCAACTGGCATCATAAAACAAATACATGTCAGTCATTACTAACCTGAACATATTTGTCCTTGGTTTGATATTCCCCATAACAAATCGGAACAATGATGACAGAACGTGGGCTTGTGGAAAGTCTTCCTTCCTAAACTGTGGCCATTGCCCAACGGGTGAAGACCGAAGTCAGTCATGATGATCCCCGTCCAATTCGATTCAAACGTTCCTTCCCGATCCGTTTCAAAACTGAACTCCACACTATAGTTAATGGTGTTATAAGCTGTCTTCTAAAGTGGTTGTAAGCGGGCGACAGTTTACTCCAATGTCACCATGAATCTCTAAACCGAGCTGATATTCCACCATCTGGTAGCAACCACTTCAACGTAACAAGATGGCGAATATAGGTCACAGAACACCTTGTGTGAACGAGTGCAAAAATGGACAATATCTACATAATGCAGTGAACTATTGTTGGGTAAACTGGGCTAATCTTCCAAACGTTTTATCTGGCAGTCTTGGAGAAAGATCCTGTTACCTTGGTGGCAGCCTAGTTAAGGTTCACGGTTACTCTGATGAAAAACTGGGAAATAGTATGGTCAATCAGGAAATCGACACATCAACAAACGTTACACATCATTTTTTAAGTCCTGAACAACAGAATTGTGTTTATCTGCTATCAACTGGTATGTTCCATTCCAATGATTGATATATATAAATCCTTCCAAGTGATCTCAAAGTGTTTCATTACCTGATATATCGTCCGGTTCTGCTGTAGAAATCGGTGTTCTGTTTGGCAGTCAGCTAAGTCATTGATCCAAGAGTATGCTATGAAAGGAAACATAAGGAAAGGGGATGACCCTAGTATTCGCAAGGAATCAACAACCCAATCAAATGTTGACAAGAAGTCCAAATACCGCAAATGCCAAACTTCACTTAAACACCCCCGTATACGTAATGCTTTCTTGAACTAGAAAAAAGGGGTTTACAGAAGATAACTTATTGAAAAGCAAGAGATTGTAATGCACTTATAGACTGATTAAACCTGGAGTGGGAGCTCAGCAGCCACTTTAAACTCCATGATCGAAATCTTCAAATTTTTGACACTCTTCTTGACGGTCAGGCTGGCAGGAAATAGGAATGAATTCCCTTGCGAGGAAATAGGGTGTACTGCCCACTAGCTATCTGCCCAACTCGTTATGTAATTTTTTAATTATTTGAATGGTTTAAAAAACTAAATTATTTTAGGTATAAGGGAGAAAATACATGGAGGAGGCGTCTGATCCGTATTTGCACAATGAGTTTTCGTTGAGCGCCAAGCACCTGAAGGTGCGAGAAATTTGAGGAGAGTGTATCTGATGGAACCCGAGATCAATTTTCATTCAAAACTATTGTTTACTTTTCTCCTAACATTCCTTTAACTCGACAAACAGACGATTCCCAAGCAATATGCGGGGACAGGTTCCCTAGAGCTCCTTTCAGTACATCTACCGAGATTACAGAAATCCTATTTTAAGCAAGAAGTAAATTTAACGACTGGTTTCGAAAAAGAGTTCCAATCTACTACAAGCTGGGCGGGGGGCGGGTCTATCCCCCATTATAGGTATAAACAATCAGACATACGACAAAGAATCATTCAAAACAGGATATAAAAATGATCTGATCCACAATTCCTAAGTACAATTTATTATCATCAAACAATAAAGTCAGCTCGGGGGTACAATTTGATAGCTGTGACCATAGACTGTAAAGGGCGAACATGTCCCACCCCAACAATATGCCCCAGGTATTGTAATGTGCTTGCCCTAACTCACACTTTGTAGGTTTATCTACTAATTTGGTCTCATGCAGCTCGTGTCTGACATATTTTATACGTCCTTTGAAGGTTTGACTACGAATTATTATGATATGAAGATATGAAGATGCATTAAGATGATGCAAATTCTTCCTTCCCAGCTAAAACATTTTGAATCATCCTTTGAAAGGTAGCTGGTGCAGCAACCATGCCAAAGGGCATTGTTTTAAATTCGCAGCAATCCATAAGGTGGTACAAATGCTTTGGACTCCTCACTTAGAAGAATTTGCCAGTAACCCTTTGTAATGTCTAACTTACTCAAAAATTATGCATCCCCGATTCTATCCATCAAATCTTTCATTCTAGGAAGGGGGCATGTATAGAAATGAGTAACCGAATTCAACTTTGATACCAACACAACACCGCAGGGGATGTCAGTTCACTTGTAGAGTGCTCTAGTACATCCTGCTGTAGCATTTGGTCAATTGCTTCCTGGTGTGCATGGAAGATCCTGTAGGGTTGCGTAAAGGTTGGGTGCCACCCGTTTCAATATGATACACATATGCATTGGTTATCTATAGTAAATCAGAAAATGCATAATCGAAATCTTTGATAAAGTTTTGCAGTGTCTGGAACTATTCATTTGACTGTTATGTAGATATTTCACATCTTGCCAGCCTTTTATTTTATGTACAGGACATTCAACAAGCAATTCTCTGTTGTTATCCGCAAAAGCATACATTGTCAGTTCCTCCCTACTACGCCATTTTTTCAATAAATTAACATGGTAACCACGTAGCCGTTTTCTGGGTTTTCCTGTGTTGACCTCATAATTTACCAGGGCGCATTTTCTGGTTACTGGGTATGCAATTGAGCCTCAAGGGACCCTGCAGAAGTAGGTAACAACACAAGCACTTCCTCTCCTACTTCATAAATTCTGCTACGTGCATTTTGTCATACCAAGCCCTTATTTTGTCCGGAATCTCTGCTAGTGCTTCGTGGCTTTCCTTTATTAGTTTTGCCAACCTAGTTCTACTTTTAATGACATATTCCACTATATTTTCAAATGGAGTGCCAGTTATCCAATAGTCCTTTACCACCAATAACGGGCCCTAACATGTCGCCCGCACCAAAGTTCAAATGAGGACACCTCTGTGCTGGCGTCTGGGACCTCATGGTGTGCAAAAAGGGCAAAGAGGATAACTTTATCCTTGGTTTTTAGTCTTCATTCACAAATTTCCATAAAACAGACTTTAGTGTCCTGTTAAAACTTTAACAAACCCATTTGCTGCTGGAAGGAAAGCACTAGCACTTATTTTATGAATTTAAATCGATGAGTACTATTCTTTTACTGATTCGGCAATAAAGTAACTTTCCTGATCCGACACAATTTCCTCTACAATTCCAACCCTCGAAAACAGCTCTGTCGGGCATGGTGCAACAACTTTTGCACTTTGTGACGGAACAGCAAATGCATCTGCGTAAAGGGATTGCATAACCTACTATTGTTAAGATGAAACGATTTCCTTAATCAGAACTAGGTAAACAGTCCACTATGTCTATGCCTATTTTCTGAAACGATGTGCCTACAGCGGAGATTGAAATTAGTTCGGCCTTGGTTGTGTATGTCCCTCCCTCAGCCTTTTGACAGTCTGGGCATGTAGGCACTGTAGTTTATACATCAGTATGAATATTGGGCTAGAAATAATGGGCCAATAAACGCCGTCTTGTCCAGCAACGGGTGCACTATGGGCTAACCACAATTATTTCAGCCTACTATTCTGAAGGATAACTAGTTGATCGACAGATTGTCTGTTCTGCCCCCGAAACGACTGTCTATGAATCAAACCATTTTTACCGCAAAAAAAATTTCTACGGGAGGATCATTATTTGTTTGCAATCCAGCATTGATCCTGACAGGGATCAGAAGTTTCGAAAACAATCAGCTGCACTATGTCGAGTCTTAACAGGAGGGGCGTCTGTTGAACAGACTGCAATGCTATTTTATTTTCTACTGCATCAGACCCGATATCGTCATTACTTAAATCTGTCAACAGATCAACTTCACTTTCTTGGATACCTTCATCATCTAAGGGGGATGTCCCAGTACATATCTTTTCGTTTCTTGCTGCGTTGCCTCCTTTCTTGATCCTCCTTTTGGGCCAGAGCTCAGGTTATAGAAAATACATCTGACTTGGGGTTTCCGCCTGTAAAGGGCGATTCCTTCCCAAAATTACCCTCCAATGAGTCAACGTTACGTCCACAGGGAGATTTTCCACGACAACTACGTCATGTTCCATGGTCCCCAAGGGCACATACAGTTGAACCTTTGCATTCGAGAGAGTGGCTATGCTTCCATCTGAAAAACGAACATGCATAGCCTCCCCTGTATATTTAGCATCGTGAGGAATAAACTATCTGTTGACCAGGGTTTGGAAACCCCCATTTCTATAAGTAGTTGGACGTGCAAGCCGTTCACATGCCCTGATACTTCACAGTCTCCAAATGATACTTCCCCCCTGATGACAATAAGCGGTTAAAGCCTTCTTGTTATGTTTCTTATTGAGGGGGTCAATCGGACTTTTCTTTGTTTCCACACTTAAAACAAACAATCTGGGCTGATAATCTGCTTCTGCCAAAGTCTGACTCACCCTAATCAACATCATTGTCATATCTACTGGAATGGTCGAGTGTCGACTGATTACTGGGATGACCCATTAGCTCTTCCAGGGGCAGACCTAACATCAAAACAACTGTGGGACCCTTCTACCCTGTCAATATTTTCATCCAACTGGCATATTCTCGATAAGTGCTATATGTCTGCTAGAGTAGTATATTCCTCGATCATATTTGGATTCCTTTCTTTCAACAAAATCAGAATTTCAGGGCCCGTATGACATGCAATTTGCTCCATCACCATCAATTGACGTAATGTCTTAACATCACCTTTATCCCCCCTTACCCAACGGTCAAAAAGTCTACTGGTTCTAATCCCCTCTTCTTTGAATGTCTCATCCGGCTGTTTTCCACTGGCTCGAAATTTTCTGGAATAGGCCTAATGTGATAGATCATATTGCTCTCATATCGCCTCATGAAGCTTGTCATAACACCCTGAATCTTCCACGTTCAGCCTCCGTAGTTTTACCTGTTAAAGCGGCGGCCAAAAGAGGTTCCCTAAATACCACTATACCATTGGTTTGCGGTAGCCGGCGTTAAAAAGTAGGACGAAATATACGTCACGACATAATCCCCTTCCTTAAATAAGGGGAACTTAATGTCACGGTGAGGTTTTGATCCGTTGGTACCATCTGCCTGTTGCTGTATACTGTAACTCCTTATTTCAGACTCCCTCATTCGTAGTTCAAGAGTTTTCAGTTGCAACCGAAATTCGGAATCACGGAACTCACCACCCCGGGAGACAGAGCTCTCTTGATGGTCTACAACAGCCTATCTGGTCCTTACTTAAGCACTTAGGATCTATATTTCTGTCCTCTCACTCTGATCTGAACTGCTCAGCGTTCAGCTTTCAGAAACTTTACTAAACAACAACAACAATAAGCTGCAGTACCAACATGCAACGATTATTCAAAACAACAATGGTGATTTGTAAGTTGAAACTACTGCTAACTAAACTCAACAAATAGACGGAGTTTCCTCTGATCGAATATTTTATTGAC
>JAAAKL020000550.1:1215-40156 GCA_010016065.2 Carybdea cf. marsupialis auct. non (Linnaeus, 1758)
CAAAAGTACATTACAGAGAAACTCAAAGTAAAACTAAACTCAAATTAAAACTGATAGTAAAGACAAAACTACATGAACAAAACGAAACTAGACTAAACTTAAACTTTAATACAGCTTTAAAGGGGATCTAAAACAAACCAAAAGTACATTACAGAGAAACTCAAAGTAAAACTAAACTCAAATTAAAACTGATAGTAAAGACAAAACTACATGAAACAAAACGAAACTAGACTAAACTTAACTTTAATACAGCTTTAAAGGGGATCCAAAACAAACCAAAATTACATAGATAATATCGAAAACTAAATTAAAACTAAAAGTAAAAACAAAACAAAACTAAACTAAACTAGAATGAGTTAAACAGTTCCGACCTAATATTTGATTAAGCCGAACACTAAAACAAAGCAAAATTGAACCAGAATCAACTAAACTACATCGAAATGAAACCTTCTCTAGTCTGAAGAGATGAAAAGGATACGGTATTCTATTTCAAGTAGGTAACTCCCTTTTGGTAAACTGTCTTTGGTAAGGTTCTCGTCATGGGCAATTTTCCTGTAAAGTTTACGAAAGGTCGGAAAGGCTGCAACCCTCATCCACACAATAAAATCCTGATTGATAAAGCCATTGTTACTATCATCAAACGGATCCAATTGCCAAACATTCTTCTTTCCCCAGTTTGGTGGATTAGTAAATCCTTTGAAAGCATCCTTTAGGGTCGCATTGGAGCCCGAAATCTTTGGATTATTAAACTTGGTAGTCCGATCACTCTTCCACGCAATGTCACGGTGAGTAAGTTTCACCAGTTGACGCTTTCCGCTCTCGGTGAAGTACAATGTAAAGGAGTCTGAAATTGAATAAACAGAGTAAAAATGAATCTGTTAAAATACAGTACGGACTATAGAAAAGAGATCCGATCTGATCCAAGCTAACCGAGTCCAGCCCAGCTCACCGGGAGAGAACAGTGGAGTACTGGGTACAAGATTCTTGAGTAATGCAAAGACGGATTACCAGATTAACACGCCGCGAGCCAGAAAAAAAAGAGTGCCCGCCCAAGCACTCGATAGGAAGCCCAAAGTCTGCTAAATCTGGCAACAGGGTGAAAAGCAAAGCAGAGCAAATATCTGTAAGGTAGTGAAGAACACATGAAAGCAGGACAATGGACAAAAGAAAACACATTGAAAAGAGAAGGGTGAAGCAAACGGATAGACTACAAAAAAGCATTGTAAAACAAAATATTGTCAAGGATGCCGTTCGTTAACTTGGAAGTAATAGTATTGAAATGTATATACCATTGAAGAGACTGTTGGCAATTGCACCACATGGTGCAACAGGTAATGTGGTACTTGTGTTGCCATTCTGCACAGTTTTCTCTCTAAACGGCTTACAGTTGCTGTCCAGTGTTTTCTTTAATGTTCCATGAAGTTGAGTATCGTCTCTTGATCGCACATATCTCCTGTGATTCTGCGTACAGAGAGAATGAAAAATGGGGTTCTCAGTGTAAGAAAATTACAAGTAGGTAATCTTTAACGGGGTTCTATTTACTGTAGGTCCTGTTGAAGATCAATTCTGTTAAATTCCATGTCCTTTGGGTACAATACAACCATTTTATTCAGGCTATACCATATTATATGCGAAAAGAGGCTGTCTCTCGAAATGAGATGTTGTTAAACGGAACAAACACATCACCAGTTATTAGCTGAGCCCTCTACACGGGAGGAAACCAAGAATATCTTGATGCTGTCAGCACGTACTGGTAGGACTAATCATCTAGCTCGTACCAAATTCCTGCTGGTAAACACACAAATGACCACGTCTCAGTGCACTTTCGGTACCAATGAGGTGTTGTTTGGCCTCTCTTTGCACAATCGGTAATATAATCGGTACTTTGTGTACTTATATCTCTTGTTATCTAGTTGCTCGGCTTCTTTGTTCTTCATCATCATGCCTTGCATGAACAAAACTAATACGGTTGTAACAAAACTAACACGGTTGTAACAAAACATGAAATGGATTCTTAACACCTCAATAGTAATTGGCTACAAAAATCTCGAACAAAGTATTGTCAGCACCTCGCTTTCTATTACATAAACTGTGGGTTCATAAGATGGCTTTCTTCATTGGGAGAAATTCAAATGCTTCAAAATGAAATTCAGTTTCTCGATTTCAAGATGTTTCACCAGTATTCATTGTTCAATCTTTTCTTTATGTACTTCGGGGTCACCACTTAATTACGGCTAGAGGGCGAGGGATAATGAAATGAATGGGCCTGCAGGTGAAAAAGACAAACTTAACACAAACAAGGCAAAAACCGAAAAATAGCAAGGGGGGAGAGAAAAAAGGATAAATAAATTAGATAAATTTGGTTGACTAGGGAATGACTTGGCAAAATGTTCATCAATGTTGACATGTTGAAAAGTGTTGTAAAACTCAAGAATGCAATATAGAGGTAACCTATTATGAAAGGTCCTTAGCAAAAAAACTCCATCAAATATCATGCAGTCCCCTAAATCATAAGGGCATCCTGAAAAACAAAAAAGTACTAATAGTGATAATGATGGGTGTGTTTCCCACCATTTGATACTAAAGGAAATCAGTTTGTCTTTCTATGTTTTGCTACAATGAAACTTATTCAGTTGTTATTTAAAGCAGTTTTGAATGCAAGTGCAGTATTTTGGGTCAATCAGGCTGTCCACAACCTAATCAGTTCTTTCAAGAACACAGCTGGATGTAAGTTTCATTCCTCCCTCTTTGTATCCTATTTGACCATTGTGTTCTGAAGAGTCTCAGATGAAAAAATATTTACAAAAGAAGTACAAAATGGTTTAAATATTTCATGCCAATATGATGTACCACAAAAAAGTTTTCATACCAACATGTGTTTCATATCATGCTTGCAAGTAATGAAAGAAATCAAGCACCAAATGAAAACATGCAAACGTGAATTATACAGTAAGCAGAAACCAAGAATATCTATAACAAATAAAGGTTACTCATGTAAAGCATAAAATACAAGAAGAAACTTCATGAAATTTTCACCCGTTTGAGAAAGGTTTAACATATTTAAAGATTTTTTGACAATCTGTAGGTCTGCAATGTGGCAAGAATGATAGCAGGTTCCAATGTGGTCTTAAAAGCAAAGTTGTACATTATTAACCAAGGTGTACTCACCTGGTAAAAGTTGGAAAGGCCATAGTACATATACACTTGTCCAATGAAGTCTGATGTCAGTTCAAATGTTTTGGAACAATTACACGTTTTGCCGACATTCTTGACATCTTCAAAAAATTTCTTACAGGTGCCACAATCTGTGTACTCAATGACTTTCTCTTGAATCTAAGTGCAAAAGAAAGTGCAATTATTGCCTCCTTCCAATACAGCTCATATTATGAACTATCACTTTCAAAATGTTTTGGGCATTCTTACTAGGGCAGTAACTCATTATGTACATGGACACATTTCATACTGTCTGATTGTGCATGGCAGTTGATAATGTGACCCACTTCACATATTCTCAACCTTTAACTTATAAGCTTTAACTTCTTTTCAGGCCACTTTGCATGAAAAAACAAACACACTCTTTGCAGTTGTAAGCACAAAATGATGACACTCATTTTACTTAGATATCATGATACAATGGAATAATGTAGTCAACAATATAAACTCTTTGCCACAATTAGACAGGTAGACATTTCTGGCATTTAAGCCAGACAAAAGTACCTCTCCTTCTAAGAAAATGGGCAGGAGGGGAGTGCATATGGAGGATATGGGCAATCCCAAGCAAGGCGTGGCCATTGTTTTATTATGGTTCAATAAAGAAAGGATTGTAATCATTCTGTGACTGTAGAATAAGCAACAAAGTTTAGTTACCAAAAATTGATTTGCGTTTTACCTAGACTGTGACAGACACTGAGGGGGCTAAAATTTGAAGACAAAGCAATCGGAAAGTGTCGCCCAGCATGGTTGGGCGATGAAGAAAATGTTGAAAATCTGCTTCTCAAAAACTACCTCTGAAGCACATTCTGACATAAATAAAAGCCTATTTTGATTCCACAAAATATTGAAATATCCCATCCTTTATAAGCCTTAAAATTTCTGCTTAAAGTCCTCTAACCATACTTTATATAAAAATGTATTATTATGTAGCAGAATCCATCACTTTATACCTAGCCTATGGAATAAATTTTGGGTCAGAAATGCAATTTGAAAAAGTTCTTTCTGGCTATATTTTCAAATTTGTTTAAATAACTGCATAGTTGACGGACACAAATGAATTGATACTTTATGACCAGATGCTGTACAGTTCTAGTCGTCTACTGGCAGACATTCTCAGATAAAAGATGAAAGTAAAAGTACAACAAAAAGATATGAATAATATTTTGCTGATGTTTATTAAAAAATGATGGCTTTACAATTTTTCAAAAACATTTTTTCTTCTGTCAGAACTTCAACAAATTCATTCAAACTGATTTCAGGTTGATACTATCAATATTTTCTGAATGCACGTTGATAGACATGGTATGGTTAAACCTGTTCTGGTTCATCTTGTTGTGCAAGTATGTCTTTATATGTCTCATTGCAATTAAAGCACATTCACTTGTAGCATTGCTTGATGGCTTTACGAGGCAGTATTGTGCTAACTTAATAACTTAATCTGTAAGTAAAGACTAACTTTTGCAGAGCTTTTGTAAATGCTGCACAAAGTAAGTGAAATTCCTTGGTCAGAGAAGAAACCCCTGGATTCAATATAAGAAACATTCATAAGCATAGTGCCTAGAGCAGTAAGCATCTCCTCCCCCCGTGAGAAATTTGTCCCCATCCCTTGTGAAACTTGGCTCCCTCTTCTCAATTTCAGGCACTTACTTCTCATCCTAGAAGGGATGTTTAGATTTAAAATAAGTTCTACAACAAAACAATCAAAAATCTTAACTCATGTTAGCAAAAAAACAAGTGGGATATTTTATGACTTGAGCTGCAAGAGACATTTATTTTAGTTCTAATTTAACACAAAGCATATCAGATATTCTCATTCCACAAATCTAAACCACTTGTGCTGGGTCTGAGTTGATATGGATAAGCAGTCAAGCTAGAGTTTGCAGTAATAAGAAGGGATGACCCACCAATGCAACTTAGGGTTTGAGAGAGCATCTTTTGTGAGCTCTCACTAATATTTTTTGTTCACATGCACAAATTACCATAAGATGTATCTCAGAAACATTAATCAGTGGTCAAAATAAACTTTTCGATGCTAAAAATGACTTTCCTTAAAATTCTGTTATATTTCACCTAGTTTTAAGTTCTTTATCCAATTACTGCATAACACTAGGGCAATAGGCCATGCTCGAAATCGAGTGTGCGACAAAAAACAACAACAAAAACATACACAAAAAAACAAACGAAAAACCCAAACAAACTAGCTTTCTGTCTTTGCTTGGGCCCAAATACTGTAAGCAAGAGATTTTGGCCAATTACATCAATTGGAGGGGAACATTTGGCCATACAATAAGCATGATTATGTCTCAAGACTGAAAACTTCTTGTCTGTACAATCTTAATCTGCTTCCCATATTATGCCATCATGGAAGTTACATTCCTGGCCTAATAAATTTTCAAATGTTTCATAGGTATTGTCGTAAGATACCTGATCGAATGAGGAAATTATATCATGTTTAATTGAATGTGTCATGGAATAAATATCTTGTCTATTTTCAGCTTGCATCAATCAAGATATGTTTGTATACATGTGTTAGGTTGAGTTTGGGATGAGATTAAGAGGGCAGAGAAAATGGTGTGTGGCCTATTCTGTACTTTTGGTGCCAGAATAAGATCGAAGCACTACTGTTATTTAGTTTGGTTCTTGAAGACAAGCTTTGCTTAGGCAAGCTTCTAGTTTGGGATTGCACCATGACCAATGTCAGCTCTGCCTCATGGGACAAGGGTTACAATTCAACAAATTTATAAATTGTCAAAACCCCTGTATTTCTGCAGATGATGCTATGAGAAAGACATGGAAGACCAAAGGCCAAAACCAAGCAATGTATGTGAATAACATTGACACTAAATGACTTGACATTCAAAAATCCATCACTAAAAATGAATGTGTCTATGTTATGTGTCTTTCCAAAAATGTAACTTACTTAACTTTGCAACCTGATTGGGTCTACCTTTTTAAAAAAATCTTGCCGTTACCCATAACCCCCCTGCTCCCCTAGTTGCAAGTGCCCCATTATCAGTTTGAAAAATAGTTTGTCTCCCCATGCATGAAAATATTGAAAATACTCTAAATAAATATCTATGGATGGTTTTAACATTATGATAAGCACTTACCCATTAATCTGCAGAAAATGTGTTAGGACAAATGTTGCTTTCTAGTTAATCCGAACATTTTTATGGCTAATCCTTCATAAATGATATGCTATTTGGTGATTCAGATGGCCAAAACAAAAAAATTCTACCACAGTTGATCAATGCAGTAAAAGAAAAATGCTTCACCATAATAAAACTGACAGATCAAGTAAATCAGAGGTACAAACCTACCTTGTTTGATGATACCAGGAGCCCAATACCTATTGGTATGAAAACGACTCCAATGAAAAAGAAAACAGGTAAGACTGTAGAAGCAGTCAAAATCGGTTGCCATGCTTTGAGTCTCTGTTGCTTGAATGCTGAGTCTAGAACAAATGAACATAAGAAGGCTAATGAACTCTACTGCGTAAGATGTGAGTGATCTTAAAACTTGAAGGATGTGTCAACATGACAGATTTTCAGTAACATACTTATGATGCATTTAAGTGGAAACCCCTTCATCTTGACTTGTCAGCCCACAGTTCTATTTGACCTCTCTCCCAAATTATTAAAATAAAGTTGATTTGAGTTAATTGAATTTTAGCCTTGGTGCAATCCTTCCCTGTCACATGATCTTAATAGGCACAAAAATTCAGAGGTATTTTGGGAACATCTGCATCAATTTTACAATATTACCAAACATCTGCAATATTTAGTGCAACCAGCAGTCATTTTACATTGGTATTGTTTTGGCAAATCAATGTATCCCATAAAGTACATTAAGGCATTTATGTCAACGGATGTCCATACATAAATCTTCTTGTCTGGATACTGCTTTTCAAAAAGTCTAAATACTTTCCTCAAATACAATTTCAGGTATCTGGCATCTTTGAATGATTCTTGTAGTCATCTTCTCATTCCTCCTGTGTCTTCTCATCGAGGTTAGTCAAGGCTTTCCTTTCATTCTGTAAGTTCAGGCATTGATAAGAACAATCAGATCATGTGAATCATTCTCAAAAACCTGGTTTAAATGGATTCAATATTGCTGCATAATTTCTGGCAATCAAGTCAATTTCAGCATGACCTGTGCAATGGGGGTAAAATGTCACAGTGTATGTGTACCAACTGTCTAACAAAGACTACCAGTGTAGATCATGATGATAATGATGATCTGCAGTAGCTTTTTCATGTATAGGCACAATTCTGTAGGGAACTGTATAAACCATCCAAATGTCTCATTTCTTTGATCTACTATTTATCTTTTATATACTTGTTTTGTTAAAACATTTGTTAACTGATTTGTATAATCTATTTTGCATTTATAACAAAAGGAAGAAAACAAAGATATATCACATTATAAGGATACCTCAAGAAATACATTGCTTTAGAACTTCTCTGATCACCATTAGCAACAGATAGATACTATAAAGTATTTTGAAAACATTTCTAAAAGTTTGACCTCTCAAGTAGATTACAGAACAGATTCTATTTTAATTGTACAGTGCTTAAACTTTGATTACTGTTGTATTTCACAGAGATGATAGGTTGCTCAATGTCGAATAATCTATCAACAGAACATCAATTATTCAATTACAGTTTGTGTTCCTTGCTTTGATGAAAGTTGCCGAAATGCCTTCTTCCCTGCCTTATATATAATTTGTCTTGTTTACACAGAAATTCTTAGAAAGTAAAAGGACATTCTTGAACATTCCGGAAATTTCTAGTGTGTTCTATAGAAACTTCTGGAAGGTTCTAGAATTCTATAGGCCAAATCAGAACATCTATCAAAGAAGGTTTTAGAATGTTCTGAAAGATTACAGAATGTTCTGGAAAACTAAAGAATGTTCTAGAAGAATCCAGATTTAATAGTGCTGTTGCCTAGTCAATTCAAATTAAGGCAATCCCATGACAATTACTACACAAACAGTTGTATGTTGGTCATTCAGTGTGAAAGTGTACTAAAAAACCCAAATATTACAACCCACCCTTTTGGAATTGGATGAAACTGAGCACAAAGGCAGCTCATCAAAGAAAGTTTGGAACAATGTCTGTTGACCATTTTGAATATGCTCCTGTCATTTAAGCAACCAGATATTTTGTTTTTAATAATGTTTCTAGACAAGATTGAATGACTTGAACAATGCTGCTATTGAGAATTAAACTCCAAGATTAAAGACAGTCTTCATACAAATAGGTGTAGTTTCATGCCAAGGATACCATACTAGATGTTGTTTTCTGGCTGTCTTGACAAAGTTCTGTGATGAAAATATAGATTTTGGTATATAGGATTGAACAGCTTTCAGATGAAAGTAAAATAGTAGCTACATGGGAAAGATCAGTTTGGTTTTCTTCATCATTAAAGAATTACCCTCTCCTCAATCTAGAGAATATTTATGCTTATTCCTCGGGTGTAATTCAAGAACAATACAATAGATGTCAGCCAAGTGTTGCCTACAACATTTTTCAAAATTTTCACCATTTGTTCACTTATATATTCAAGATACATTTCTGGAAGGTTCACCTCCATAACTCAAATCAGTCTTCTTCCATTTGTACACTCCCCTTTGCAGGGGCTAGGGTAGTGCCTATGTACAGGGGACTTATTACAGGAGCAGAGATTGCACAACATGCCCTTCCTGACATCACCAATTTTTACATGCAGGATTTCAATCCAGATCCCCTTGAACTGAAGGCAGAAAAGCCTTATCCACTAGACCATGGCAGCTCTGAAATATGCATTTGCAAGATATTAGATTACAAATATAGTCACTTATCTAGGTCTTCATTTGAAAGAGTTCCCAGGAAGGGCATCTGGTATTAAAGTGCTTTATACTCTAGTAACAAGTCCCATGTACATGGCCACCACCCTAGCTCCTGTAAAAGGTGAGTGCACAGTGTCAAAACTGCTAAATAGGCACTGGTACCTGAAATATGTTGCATTCTGATCAGTGTTTCCCAGTCACAAGCTTAAAACTCTTCAATTAATTACTGCCCTAAAACTGTGTTCTTTCTTAGTAAACAAATTATTAGGTGCAATCCCTTAAAAATATACACTAACATAACCTAAATGGCCTTTAAAATGTCAAAATTTTTAGCCTTGACATAACAGATCATTATATACATACATACCAGCTGCACGTTGCTTCTTTTCCCTGGCAACGATATAATATGTTCCAGAAGGATTAAGCCCCTATCCTATGACCTAGGTTATTGCCTTTCTTCACCTTCTAAGGTAAGGTAAATTCTGCTCGTAGAAGAAGCTGTTTATGAACAAGATAAAATGCAACACTCGTGTTTTGTGCTAGTCACATGACTAAATTGGTTCCTAGATCAGCCTAGCAAATCATAGCATGTAAATCAGCCTAAACATGCCAGGTACATTTTGAGGTATAGCAAGCTCTTCTCCCAGTGTATAACAACGATTTGTTTGCTAAATCTCCACTATTTCAATTATTACGTATCCATATATCCATATCCCACTCTCTGTTCCTCATTTGATCTGATTACTTCTCTCATTTGGGGAGTATAAGGCTGATCATCTTCTCCAATGTTCTATCCCCAGTCAACACTGTAAAAGTACCTAAATCAATTGTCAGAAACGTGCTCTAAAGTATGAGGGTTCTGATACTAAAGTTGCACCCTTATAAGTTATAACAGTGAAATGTCTACAGATATTGCTATTCTCATCGCACTGGCGATGTTTGTAGTCATTACTATTATCGTTATTTTTACCACGTACCTGGTCACATGGAAGTGTATACTAATTTTGCTTGCGAGGATATAGTACACCAAATTGATAATAATAGTACCTGTTTGATCAAGGCTAGGCAAAGCTAGGGTACACAATGATAGGCTCACAAACATGGCAGTGACCAACTCTAAAAACACTATTTTGTAAGCAAGCTTAAGACATGCCAACGCTGATAGTTACGCTGAACATTACTTACGTGTCCTGTTTTTTCATTCTAAAGCATCTTCTGTCACAAGTATAATAATTAATATACAACATTGAGAGAAAAGAGATCCCTTCGTCTCACGTATCGTTCTTCAGTTTATAATGTGTCAAAAGGTTTCAACTGAAATATCCAAGTGAAGTAAGTAACTATGACTGCCATTGCTTGACAGGGGCAAATGCCACCAGTAGCAGAAATAGTCATATTCCCGTCCGTGCTTGAAAAACCACTGCTACATGTTGATAGTAATTCTATTCGGTTCTAGATATAGACAGCTAGCATGGGCATATCCCTTCTAGTTGATTAAATCTTGCCCTGTCAAATCAGAATCTATCAGAACTAAAGAATTACTTAGCTCTGCATCCATTTTCATCGAAGGAACAAATTTCCTGTTGTAAACAATATCGACCACAAAAAGTTCCGCATGAAGATGTCAACTTTCGGCACAATCAAGAAAGACGAGCAAAGCTCATATTTTAAGTAACTTATATTCTAGTTCTCATAGCTTTTGTGTGTGAGCATAATCTCAGAAATTAAGTAGCTAAGGCGAGAGTAAATGGATAAATGACTTACTGTCTGGCCTCCGTGACTTCTTTTCTTCCTTCGAACTTTCTCCTCGCGAAGAAGGGCGAGAATTCACACTGGTAGCCATAGCTTAAAATTGAAGGAACCCGTTTTCTTTTTCAGTTCCAACAAAATGTTGTTGTTGTGAAGAAATCCAATTCGCTGTGTGCCCCCATACGTCAAGTCGCAATGCGTAAGCCTTTCGCGGTCCACAGGGCTCCACAACACTTGAAATAATTCAAGGTGGCAAAGTTTTACTTCAACAGGCGAAGTGACGAAATAAAGAACATCATTGTCAAAAGATGAAAGATGAAAGGACTTTTCTCTGGTCAAGCATAGCATTCAGGACAAATTACAACAGTGCTCCACAAATAGGAATTTTACAAATAACTCAACGAAATTCGATCGTTGTATAGGCAGCCCTTATTTAATACGGTGGGAAAGTGTGACGTCACGATTTTGAATTAAGGGGAAAAACTCAATTTTCATGTTGCCCTATTAGTGAGAGCGCCAATGGCCCAAATTTAGAGTGATGCCCATTCTCAACACGGGTATATCAGGTTTCAAAGTTTTGAATCTCTCTAACAAAACCCTATTGTTAAATGCTGGTTCCTAGCTTAAGGAACCAAGGAATATCAACCGAGTTTTGACTAGAGATTTTTGAGATTCAAACGCCTCTAGTTTAAACACTATACACACTACAAGTCTGGTATTTTGGGAAACAGTTTATTCCAAACTTGCCCTTTGAAATCTGGAGTCAAATCGTACTATTTCTAAGATTTTTGATTTGTGACGTCATCACTTTCCCTCCGCATTGCAAAACTCCATACCTCTTCCTAAAACATAGAAATTTACTTAAAATATAGGTTTAGCAACATTTCATAATGTCTGACTCACAACTTAACTGGTTTTCAGTATCAGTATGGTCAACGGGTGGATTCAATCGTAGGGTCCAGTGGATTGGCGTCGCGAAATGATCCACTACGTCTGTGAAATAAATATACCTGAATCCTTTCTTATACACACAGGGGACGCACAAAGCTTTGTATCCTAAAAAAAATATTTGCGAAGAACGTGCTGCAAGGTCAGTTAAGAGCCATATGATCAAAGCGTTCAATAATCTGTTTTCTTCGCGGACATTCAACAATCATCGAAATCTCAATGAGTACAATGAGGATTGGGATATTTCTTATATTGCTTTCATAGGTTTTAAGATTATTTCAAAAAGCATCGACGGTCTCTCTCTCTCCGCAGTTTGTTTAAACACACGGGTCTCTCATCCCCTCCTCCAAGAAAATATCTACTACTTGTGGAATACATGAGCGGATAACTTCGCTATCACATCCAAACAAATCAGGAATGCATTCTCTTGATAGACCTCTTCAAAGTCATGATTGACCATGTTCTGAGTTAACAGACTGCTGTTTCAGGCGAAGCTGTTGTAACCAAAGTTGGTAAAATATTAAAGCCTAGACAGACCCCTTTGATTCCATTGCCTTCTTGTATCCATCTTTCAAACAGTCTAGCTTCCCTCAGGAACCTCGATGAGATTACTTGTAGGGTTGATCTTTGCAAAAGCTGGACAAAGACTTGGCAAAGGCATGTCTGTTGCATTGCTTACAATCCCCAATTCTCTGAATGTCGACGAAGGAATTGTCGTTTGATATAATAAACGTGGCTGCGTCACTGCATCAGACGGCTCCCTTGCAGCTGAGATCCAGGTATTGGAAAAGCCGTAGGTCTTATGTTACCATCCTCTGGTACGCTATGGCACAAATGGTCATCTCTACAAAAACCAAGAGGAAGATATCAAGCCACCAGTCCTTTCATTTCTTCTACAGAACTCTTAGCAAGACAGCTAACACTTCAAGAAAGAAAAAACCGATTACCCTTGCCGTTAAAAATTCCCAGTTGCTTCAGAACGTCAATTATTTTCACTTCTTAGGCAGTACTATGACCCTTCAATGAGCTGTTAAGTCCCAAAGCCCGCCCCCTATTTCCTAAAAAATTCAAGCAGTTCAGACTATCTACACTGCATATCTGACTTTATCAGGTTTTTATATTTTACTCCGATGCAACAGTTGAAAATGACTGATTAGTTAATATGCTTCACAAGGCAACACTGACAATAATCATCTGTACCTCCCTTTTAAATTTTAAATATACTAACCCTTTTTCTGAGCTACTTTTCGAGAGGTACTTCTCCCATCTTCAGGCTAAAGGCATCTCTCCCTTCTTTTAATATCAACATACCTTTATTGGAACAAAGTCTACCGCAATATGAATCAGACTGCTTTCTGCTTGCATGGTGTATGGAATAGCAGAATTTGATGTAGAGGATTGCATTGGAAAATAGGTAACGAATATGATACTTATCTAGAGTCACACTAAATAAGGCGGTTAGCAGTAGGATGATGATTATTTGAATTCAATTGAAGGGCGGATAATCAGCTTAGAGTTCACATCATTTAAAACATTATGCCACACTACGTGGTCATGGCTTACTGTTTTTAATTTCGCTTGGGACTTAAAGATCTTTTGTCTCGTAATCAATTCTTACATTTACTTCTTCATTTCGGCAGCCTTTAGACCATTTTGATAGACGGAAACTCTCATACCGATTTGATGGATGTACTTACTTTCATAACGAATAGCTCTGTCACACCGTTCCCATATAAACATGCCTGACATACGCAGTAGTACAAACCACGGTACTCTGCTTTAACACGTTCTCTTTATAAGGTGAGGAAGATGACCAGCAATCAGACGTCAAATCGGCGATAGATTCAAACAACAAACAGAGGATCTGTGGATAAAGTATTGTATCCTCGCTGTTCAATAATTAATACATTTAGTCAGTTTACAATAAAAATCAAGTTATTACGAACAGGTTTGGAAATAATTCTCCTCTGTGTTCATGAGCCATCCGTTTACCATTTGTATACTAGAGCTAGATTTTGGTGAATAATGCACGAGGTCAGGTCTCTCAGAGTAGGAATTGGCGTTGAACTGATCTTGGATACACTCTCAGTGTAACATGAGCAGATATATGGCTAAGGGCCTTGTGGATCACAGAATTCGCGGGATTTTTGTGAACCAAAAGAAATGATATTGACATTATAAATGTTTTTACCTCCACCCTTCTTTCAGTTACTTAAGTAAACTGAGAGGAAAGTGAAAGCTCCCTACTTTTCAGATCACAGAGTTGGTTGCTTCCATAGCCATGTGTCGCGGATTTGTAGGGTTTATGGTCAAATTTTCTTTTATCAAAAAGCAACGCGCATACACACTACTCAGAAAAAATAGCCTTCTCAAGTTGCCATCTTCATACTGGTTTAATTTCTTATTCTTCACGATTTTATTGGTGATAAGAGTCTTGAAAATTACGTTGAGTAATTGATTCATTCATAATTGTTTTGCCCCAGACACTAGTCACAGCAATTGTCTGCAAAAGTACGACACATCTGCAGATAATTTATACAAAATTATACGATTGCAACGCTTTATTGCAAGTAGCACTTATATAAAATTTTTGATAACAAATGTGTTTTTCAATAAAAAGAATGACTGAGAACGTGTTACTCACGAAGTTATTACTTGCGAAAACATGTTATAACCCTAGCGAATAATACGCAAAAAGGAAACAATGTTTTTGACAACATTGCGTCTATAACTGACGTCTTTAGGTCTATTACAAGAGATGTCAGTTATAGACGAAAAGTTGTCTAAAACATAGTTTCCTCTTTGCGTATTATTCCATATTGCTTGTCGGTGTATTAATCACCTTAACGGGAAGAAAAGTTATAAACATGTAGTTACTAATTAACTATGTAACTCTTCTAGCCTTTCTTTTGGAAACCTCGCTGCAAAATGTCAGCCCCAGCACCTCTTTTTCCTCGACATCCACGAGCAAGGAACGGTACCACAAATTGTAATGAACCCTGTTTTTACCGAAATACAAGGAGCAATGGAATGGAAACACATGAACAAGCAAGTTCCACTATGCACAACAGATAGCTTAAGTGTTTTCCCAAACTAGCTTGGATCCTATAAAATCTCTCACTCACGAGATGAGCAGCGTTTCACGGGAGTGCAAGACAAAAACAAAAAGGACAACAAAGAAAAGGTGGGTGCAGGAGTAGAAAAACTGAAATTTCATAATAACTTTTTGGAAATGGTTTTTTGGTGGTATACTCGATTTCGAGCGTAGCCTATTTCCCAGCCAGAGTTAACAATGTCCTGGGAATAGAGCACATTTACAGAGGTGGTCTTCCGTTGGCTTCCCCAAATGATAGTCCTCATGTCGCTCTAGGCTGGAGTTGAACCCACAGCCTCTGGTATGTGAATCCGATTCCTTAACCACTAGACCACGGCGGCTCTTTCGGAAATGCACAATAATTAACTAGTGTACTAAAATGTAGCCTCATAATTTTTGTAAATATTGAGACAGTAAATATCAAATAATTTGGGAAGTTTGTCATGATTTCCTTAAATTGGGGATCATGACAACCTGCTACGGGGGTGGTGATATTTTAAAGGGATAGTTTGACCCCTCCTTACAATTAAGCACATAAGAGTACCAAATACGTCTTGCAAAATAGTAGTAATTTCTCCGTGTCTGATATCATTTCTTTATTCGTTTATATAATATCAACAATACCACGCAGTGATGTGTAACCCCACTTGTACCACTTGCTATCCCTTGTAACGTTTTTTAGAAAACGAATTGCCAATCAACCATTAGTAATGGTGGCATTTATAACTTTCACAACTCTTTTGTTCAGTGAAGCCGATCATTACAAGACAAATATCAAAGTGGTGGCGGCGTTCTTAAAATTGGAAAAATCTTTCAGCTCCTCTTCAATCTCTGTTAATTGACCTCAAATAAAAAACTGCTTTCGGATTTTACATTCTCTGCCCTTAACCAATTGCGGACGTTTGGGGGAACCAGGGGGCGTAAAGACAATCCAATGTATTCAACTGCTTATTCGACATTCATAGCTATTTTAGAACTCATTTGTAATAGCATGAGACGATAGCCACCCTATCGTATACAGGTCAAATTTTGCCTGAGCCACAAGTTCCCAATTGTGTTCGCACTCGCCATTAACCTTCCTGCTATTAGCAAGAGATTACTTCCAATTACTCTACGAACAACTTAAAGAAAGCGAAATAACGAAGCATCACCTCCTTGTTTATACTTCGAGTAGAGTTAGTCGTGAATAACAATCAAAGGAAAATGATTAAGACAACACATTATACAGTATAGAGGCAGCAACCTCGGTAGCACCCTCGGCAGCATCCTCAGCAGCAACAAATCTAAACGCACTTGGGACCTGAAATCAATTTGGTAACGATTCTGCTGCGTCCACTTTGTTTCTAGGAGCAGCCAATATTTTCGTCTGTGAAAATTGACCACGACACGTTCTCGTTCCACAGTCCTGAACTCGCTGCATCAGGTGATGTTACTGCAGTAACACCTGTCTCATGAGATGAAATAGGACTGCTTAATAGGAGTCTCTTTATTAAGAACTGCAGAGGGGAACTTTTAATTTCTTGCAACCCTAGTGTTATATTGATTTCCATAACGGTCACTTTCGTTCTAAAATTCAGAAATTCCTCTTATTGCTGAAAGCTTTTGAACTCACTATTAGCATTAAGAAGTCTGCGCATCTTTTCAAGCCAGTCTATAACAAACATCCACGAATACTTCCATTTACCACTGTACACGGTGTTTAGTTCAAATATATCAACAGCTTCTCCTATCTTGGGTTAGTTGTTTCCAGTAATGTAAAGATGGACAATGATGTAAAAGTCCGCACTTTCAAGGCTAGTAATGCTATTGATCTATTGTATCGGGTCTGTGGAGCTCAGGGTAAAAATTGATGTGTATAATGCTATTGAGCTCACCTCTCTCCTTTACGGTGCTGAGACATGGACATTGTACTGTAAGCACGTCAAAAAGTTACTCTCCTTTCACATGAGATGCATTTGCATTATCTGAGGGCTAAAATGGTGTCAAAAACATTGATGAACTCCGAAAGTAGTAGTAGCAGTAGTAGTAGTAGTTGCGTATGATGCTGATCACACCTCTATCCTCTTCTCCACAATCCACCTTGCGAAAGCCTTCCCACACTCCAGAACAGTGGCAAAGCCCCCTGCCAGTCTGGTCTCCGGGCACACATTCACAATGTGGTCCGCGTCCTGCTGAGCAGCTCCGCATCTTGGGCACCCAGGGGAATCCAACATTCCCCATCTGTGGAGGTTTTTGGCCGTTCGCCCGTGCCCAGATATAAGCCTGTTTGAAGTGACCCACGTTTTTCTGTCTGCCACATGGAACCCCGGTAAGGCCGCCGTTGGGTCAGTCACGATCTGGCCCCCACGGGGGCACGTTCGTCCCCACAGTTCCCTCCAGTGATCTAGGCTATTATAACCGGGTATCTCTTTCAGGTAGGTTGGAGAACGTGATAAAAGCCGCGATGTAGTCGGCACTGTCTCCATAGCATATCTAGCCGGAGCTTGGAGTGGAAGTTTATCTATTCAACTCCGAAAGTGCAGGTGGACAAGTATTGAAGCCATGTTGATCAAAAGGAACCTCCGGTAGTCAGTCTAAGCAACTCCTCTTAGGGAAACTTTCCACCAGCGAATGTCAAGGTGGTCGTCCTTTCCTCCCTTTCAAGAATAAACTCAAGGACAACATAAAGCGGGACACTGTATCAACATTAGCATGGGAGGCTCAAGGTTGCAATTGTTTTGAATCGCGGTCAATATGTTCTTCTAGCCTTGTAACTTTTGAGTTGCCTAGGCAAGAGGAAGACAATCGGCTTCGAGCTAGGCAGATATCACGAGTTCATAATGCCTCCCCAGCAACGTTTTCCTGCACGTGCTGGTTCTCGGTACGCAGTACGGCTGCCCTAGTCCGACATCATAGGTCTCAGGTGCAAACAAGCGAGGATGGTCGTAAATGTTTACAATGCAAAAAATACGCAAAACGAGAGAAGCTTGAAGATACACATGAGAAGCCACAACAAGTAGATCTGCTAAACCGTCGTCTGTGGTTTTTGAGAAGAGATTCAATACATCCATATATATATATATATATATATATATATATATATATATACATTTTATGTATTTCTGTTTATATGCCCATATCTACAACCTATGTATGTATGTATGCATGCATGTATGTATGTATGTTAGCAGCTCCTTTCGTGGAATGAAGGAATTTATGTACGCTACAGTCAATAAAGGTCATCAGGGCATTTACATGAATTGGGCAGATCAAATGATATCGTTGATTGTTTTGGATTTAAAGTGTTCGCATGAGAACGATGGGTTAAAATTTTGAGGAAGAAACTATCAGATTGATAGTATTGATAGCGCTGTACGTCGACCCTGTCATGGATGTACATGGGCTTAGCTGTTCCGTTCCAAATGTATAAGTAAACCGAGCCAAAACAGTTACTTTGTTTAAGTAAAAGTAAGAATATATATTATCAAATATGAAATGTTTTATAAGGTAAGCTTAAAATTCCTAATTCAATGACATGCTTGAACATACCTTTAATAACTAGTATCTTGATAATTTTGAATAACTCCTGACAACTTCTCTTTTAAGCACTTGATGAGATTGTATTGAAATAGTATTGAGAACTAACTTGAATAACCGCGAGATTTTCTTTAAAGCACATTTTGATTGACATGCTTAGGTGTGTCGCAAAGGCACACAGTGTTAAAAGTGCTAAACTATCGCTAGTAAAATTACAATGTAAACAGAGGGTCCCTCCTCCTCCAGTAACTTTAAGTGTCTTTGCTTTGATTGTTTAGTTTTCATTGAAAATGTACACTAAACGTTTTCGTGTCAACTTTCCACCCCTTATCTTCTGGTGGTTATGACATAAATTTATTGATTGATTGATTTATTTATGTATGTATTTATGTACCCAATCTGCAGACAGAACTGTTTCACCCTTTGTGGGCTCATCAGTGCAGAACAGAGCGTTGAGACTGAATACTAGCTATGTAACTAACAAAGCTGCTACAAAGCAATTTAAAGAATTCATATGGTACCATGCCAGAGTGTTCAAACTGCGCAAGAACAGTGAGCAATGCATAAAGCAACAGCAATGGCACCGTCTCAAGCAGACAGTGCTCAACCCAACGTAAGCTAGGGAGCGAAATACCCATCTATTTATGTATGTATATATGTATGTATGAACTGTAAGTGTCTATGTATACATGCCAAAAAATTTATCCTATACACACATCCTAGGTATGTAGTGTATATTCCTGGAAAAAAGAGAAAGAAAGGGTAAGGATATCCACCACAAGTTGTATTCGGAATAATGAACTCAGCGGTTTACGTGGAAAAGGCACAGGTTCGATTTTGCCAAACGCTTTGGCAGTCGTTATCTTTACTTGAGTATTTATATTAAATTTCGTATGGGTGAAGCATTGATAGGAGTGTATATATAGTTTTTCAGAACAACTTTCTCTTTCACTCAATGAGTTTACTTCTGCGTAGAGAACATGAAATAGTATCAAAGTATCTGGCAGCTGAGTAGAGAACAGTCTGTGTAGCTTCTTAAAATATTTAATGCTTTCACTCATCTTGTTCTCATTATTCCGGACTAGTATTGTAAATCTAAAACAATAATTTTTTACTCATGAGATTCTACTCCTGTAAAGGAAAACGTAGATGAGATGAAAACTCCTGGCAGTAAAACAGCTCAAATATAATGATTTGGGTGTGTATCTGTGCACAAAGGTACACAAAGACTGGAGCATTGCATTTCGGGCACTTTCATTCTTGGCAACGCCCCCTTAGAGTTCTGGATCCGGCACTGCTTGGCGATTATGGCGATGTCTCTGAAATCCCAACGACCAAACAACAAAACTTCTTTAAGATATTTTCAAAGAAAAGAGAAGTAACTCTTTTCTTTCAGACTTAGGCATGAGAGTTGGGCGAATAGCATTCCTCGCCCAATATGTATTGGTCCACATTGGATCACCTGCTTGTTGGGACTCGGGTAATCTTCAAATCATTTCCAGGTGCAGGAGATGCGCCAGAGATATATAGCCGTACACGAGTGTCTCGCGTCACTGTTTTATGATAAGAAAAGGTAAATCTTGTCCAAAACCTCATAAATGCACAGCATTTTAGGGCACACGGTGTTTATTCCCTGTTTACGCTTATTACAACTAAAACCAAAGAAATTTGCTCTACTTCAAAGTTTACTTCTAGCCATTATACTCCATCTCAGTTATTGATATCTTTTCCTCTGTACTAAGGGTTCATGTATTCCTAGTCATTTACTGCACTGTTTACTTTTGTATTGACAAGCAACGATATAAACTTGATGAATGGATTGATCGATCAGCTGTTCGTCTCCAGGCACCATGTTTGGGCTGCGTAGATTTCCCGCCGGATTTCTATAGTGACTGGGCTCTTGTCCAGCATGAAAACATGTCATGTCTTACAAGACTTATGAATTTTGTAATATATTTCTGACATGACCCCAGAGTCCATTCTGATCGTAAATGGATCATTGTGTTATTGTTACCGGAACGATCGGAGTTGAATTTAAGGGGAGGCGTTTCGTCTTGAGAGAATCTGAAGATGAAGAACACAACTGTGGATGATCTCAACGTGGATTATGTTTTGAACGATTTTAGTCGATCAGTTGGAGGATATCGAGACATTTTAGCTCTAATAGGTAAGATAACAGTTTTCACATAAAGTTTAGGTGGAATCGGACACCTTGTTTTCAAAGGAAGGTTACCGCAGTGGCCAGATCAGGAGGGTTCAGTATTTAATTAGTGAAACAATACTGCATGTGATGCAAATTGGAATGGTCTTTCGACCTATTGTATGTTACATGTCCACGGTGTCGACTTAAATGATAAAACGTCCTGTAATATACTTTTTGGTTGGCAGTGTAACACAGAACATATGTTTATTATCTAAATCAATAGAAAGGCATTACGGTGGTCAGGGTCATTTCTTGGCTCGAAAGAGAAATCATAGTTTCTGAATAAGGGTCGCCAAAATAGGTCGCCATTTGCTTAGCAGTTGTTTCCCCATTTTGATCGTCGATGTTCGTTAGTTGCTCAACTGTAACAGAGTTGCATAAGCATGAACGACAGCCCATACGAACAAGGATGTATCTCAGTTGTCAACAGCTATTCTGAGGTTTTTATATTTAAGGAATGCGATATTAAGGCTATCTATGTATGAATTTGGCAGCGAAGTTTTTATTTCCTCGCGTTATCTTTAACGAAAAGTAATCATTATGCAGGCCAAGTTCCATTATGCTAGGGTCATGGCGACAACACGTGTAGTCTTAGCCAGTTTAGATCATGAGGGCTGTGACTGTTGTAGTTTGGAATGACGGCGCTTCAGCATCACCATGACAAAGTTATTTTTTGCCAGATCAGATTATTAGACAAGTTTTGACAATAGGCAAGTTACACACGGTAATAAAACAGGATAGTTAAATTTTTCAATACGATATTGCCAGATGTTTCGGCCTTTTATTTATTAAACGATGCACAATCACATTCAGATAGATAAATCAGCCTCGAAATTGAAATTCGTAATAACCTTTAATATTATTACCAACATGCCTACGTGTCAATACTATCATTATTGTTATGATTATAATTATTATTCTTTCCCAGTTGCTGTTGTTTGTTTATTAGTTATCATATTTATTATACTTTTATTGCACTAGTTCATATACCATAGTTTATTAAAAGTTTTAAGATGTTTGCATCCTTTAATTGCTCTTACTGCCCCACCATACTCGCTGGATGAAATCAGCAAGAATGATTGGAAATTGCAACAACTATTGGAAGTGTACAGTTTTGCTAAGAGGTTAAAAAGTATTATGATTATTTTTATGATGATTATTTTTATGATGATGATTATTATGATGATGATGATTATCATCATCACAGTCATCACATCCACTACCACCACCAACATCATGATATCATCATAAATGACAATGATCATACTCATTATTATCATTTCCATCACTGTGACAGCATGCTAAAAAGTATATCCTTTTTGTCTTCTTCTTCTTTTTCTTTGTTTAACGTCTTTTCCCCATACTTGGGGTTTGTCCATATACATGGGACTTGTTACTGGAGCATAGAGCACTTTAAGACCGGATGCTCCTCCTGACATCACCAATGGCCCTTCCGGGATATGAACCCTGACCCTCTTAACACTCTAGATCTGAAGGTCAGGAACTTATCCACTAGACCACAGCGGGTCTTACACTCCACCAAAAATATTATAATCTTGGCTTGTGACTGTAACCATTACAGAAATTATGAATATGATAAAAAGACGCTTTGTTGATATGCTTTTTGCTGTAAGCAAGGAAGCAAGATTGGAATTCAGAAGATGTTCTCTAAAGTTTTAATGTTACATTGAAATCACATAGCATGTAATTCTACTAGCAAAAGAGGAGATATCATATTGTTTACAATTAACTGATGTCTGGGGCCTACATGTTCTCTTCTTCAGGGTTGTCCATGTTCTTTTATGTATCATTCAGTTGGCTAAAATTGAAACCAAGCCTTCTAAGAACCAGACTTGGAATTGGAAAGCAGAAGTGATTGCTGCAGTGCAGTACAACAGGAAACTGTCTAAAACATGAAGGAAAAGTGAGCAAGATAAATAGACCTATCTTGAAGGGAAAAGACAAGCCAAGGGAATCATGTAAGTAACCAAGAAGAAAGCAAAGGAACTTGTGCAACAGAATATTGAAGAAGGCAAAGATAATGTCTTCCATACTGCCCAACAGATGAGGAGGGAGAAACAAGGTGGCCTTTGATTAGGTTGCAAAGATCGACCTCTGGGAGATGGATCTTGACAGTGAAGCCAAGAGAGTGGTAAAGCAGCAGCAGCAGTATCAAAGGAGACTGAGAGTGTCATCTCCTTGCGACACTAATTCTCTATCTGTAGTGAAGCGAGTGAGTAGACCACCCATCTGCATCACTGAAAAAGTTGTGCAGGAAGCAGTACAGAAAGCACAGTATAGTGGCAGCTGGAGTATATGCCATTATTGCTGAGATGTTGAAGTCCTCTGATGAAAGATGCACTTCTGTGCTCAGCCAGCTGCTTAAAATTTTCATCACAGAAGGAAAAACTACATCCAAATGTGACATAAGTTATGTACTGAACGTCTGCAAAGAAATAGGTAGTGCTTTCTCTTGAGGGAACTATTGTGGACTGAAGCTCCTGGATCAGGTCATGAAGATTCTAGAGAGGATTGCTGCATAGCTGACCATGGGAATGGTCCATATCCACGACATGCAATTCAGTTTCATGCCTAGTTGATGTGCAGTAGATACTAGTTTCCTCCTGCATCAGCTACAGGAAAATAATCTGGTCATGAACAAGAAATTGTACTTCCTATTCAGTGATGTAGGGAAGGCTCTGAGATATTGTCAAAAGGAAGCAATGTTATGGTTGATGAGGAAGGGCAGAGTGGAATAATGGCTGATCAGAGTAGTACAATATATGTGTAGAAATCCCCTGAGTTTCCTTTCTGTTATAATTGTTTTGGAGTCACGTGTCCAAGAGTTTTGCACTGCCTTCCCTTTGGAATTGCTTTATGCAGAGGTCTTATGATCATAGCTGACTACTTTAAGGAGCTAGCCACTAGAATGTAAGTTTGGAATACCAATCTTGAATGTAAGAGACTAAGAGTGAACATGAAGAAGACAACAACACTGTACAGTGGCAAGGACATGAATATACCAGTGGACTATGAAAAGTTTTCACCTTGGTGTATTCAGTAAAGGTTTTGGAAGACAGCCCATCTTCTGCCATGGTTAATCTAACTAGGGCGGCAAACTCTGCAGTGGCATCACTGCAATGTTGTTCAAGTTTGTTGAGTCTTTCTTCACTCATGTTGGCTGTGAGGTTTGTTCTTAAGTGCTTCAGAGCACTAGATATGTGCACTAGATGTGTGTGTGTGTGGAAATGTTCCTGGTTTTTTTGGAATTGAAGAGCAACAACAGCCTGCTTTGGTAGCATCTCAGCATTAAGGGAGTGTCACATAGTTAAGGTTTGATAAGATTGACCAAGTCTCAAGTAAGGTTTCCCTGAGAACCTTCTGAGCATGCCCGAACTTGAAAAACCATAATATAAATGTATTCTTGAATCACACAGTCAAACCCCTCTTATGTAATTCTTCCTCTCTCAACTTTGGAATTGGAAATAGATGATTTCGATCTAAGGACGACGTGTATTTAAAAGAGTCTCCACATCTGACGTATTCAAGATGGCGGCTGCGATAAAGTAACAGGGAGTCAACACTTTCTTCACATAGGAACGTTGTACAAGTCAGCATGCAATTTTGATATCCTAAAAGGTATGAAGGTATGGCTTTGCAAACCTATGCTAAAGGGTTGATTTCTGTCACATCTATTGTGTCAGCAGGAATTATGTTTAACCAGCTGGATAGGTTCCAGGTACTAAACACCCTCTCATACTCCCTACCAACTTTTATGACATTCCTCAAAGTACAAATTTTCAGAATTGAAAAAAGGACACAATGAAACTAGTACCCAACTATATTTTACAAGTAGCCAATTAGAATTCTGACCTGCCAGATTGGTGTTGTTTTGACCTATCCGTGTCCGTGAAACTTCATGCTTAACTAAATAGGCTGAATGAAAAGACGGACTCTCTTTTTCTACAAAATAAGAAAACCAGCGAAAGGCTAACTGAATAAAGGTCCCAGTTCATTGTTTTTTCATTTTATAAATATGTTCACTAGTTCAGCTTGCAGAAGAAAGTGTTTATAAACAAGATGTAATCCATGGCAATTGTTTTCTGTTCCAAATTGTTAAATGTGTCAATGGCCCTTATTTCACATATAACTGATCTTGGGTTAGTCATATGGCTGAATTGACCATAAATCTTACTAACTAAACTGCAATATATGTATAATATCTGTGGGTTCATATCAAGGAGAGAAATACTAAAACACCATAACTGCACTTGTCAGAATCTTCTCTCATCTAATTACCATCTACACTTGATTTTATTTTAAACATGAACATTGATCACAGGAGGACATCAACCAACACAGTGTCAACACTATAATATGAAAATCAGCCTTGACACAACTCAAGAGTCTAAGGGTCTAAGAGTCCTTAACTAGAAAATGAACCATTTTGATTACACAAGAAGTTCATTTGATCTGGATTTTAGGCAATATCAAAATTCATTGCACCACTCGTTTTGCTTTTGGCTGTCTCTTTCTTTGATATTGTCAATGTGTCCAGCAAGTGGAAACCCAAACAAGGGACAAGAAGGACTTTAACCCAATCCAGATGTGGCTGTTTTGAAATAATCAGGATGGTAGAGTGGCTCCCAGCTATTTCATTGTTGATAATTTTTAAATTTTTTTTCATCTGTTAGCCAAAGAAAAGTTTAGTTTATTTTTAAAATTGGAGGTTTTAAGAGTCACGTCAGAAAGTTTTAAAATCGTTTGGCAAGTAGTTCACGAGGTATCAGTGAAAGTATAGAGTCAAGGACCTACTATGCCCCCGCCAGCCTGGACAGGGTCAAACAATAATAAGATCTGTAATGGTCTAGTGAATAAGGCCCTTGCCTTCATTTCAAAAGGGTCAGGATTCACTGAAAGGGGTATTGGTGATTTAAGGAAGGGCATCCAGTCTTAAGAGTGCTCTATGCTCCAGTAACAAATCCCATGTACATGGGCACTATTATAGCCAATGCAAAGGGGAGTAAACAGTGTTAAAACCACACGAGAATGTGAAGATGGGCCTGAAGGGTTTTTGTCACTGTAGTCTGGAGTACAGACTATGCTACATTCTGTTGTATTTTTGGATCCTTGGGCTTGCTTTTCACCCAAACTGCAGATTTCTGGCTCTAACCTTGATATAGACAAAATGTGATGTATAAAAGGTGTCTTGTGACCTTGTTTGAACAACAGGAAGTTGGTACCTAGCCTGTTTCAATTTTTTTATTTGCAATGTAATGATCAGCTTTTTTTGAATCCAGGTGCTTTTTACTTTGGAAAATGGATCTTCAAAGGAATTTACAACATTTACAGAATTGTAAGGATATACATTTTACCAAAATTTTGGTTCACCAGAAACTATAAGAAGCTGTATGGAGAATGGGCAGGTATGACGTGTTTGTGCTTTTTTATTAGTTTGTTCTATGGAATACTTCACTGTCTGCTTCTTTATGTAGCTGAAACACATGATTTACTTACTTGATTATAGCATCATGGGGATTTGTGTCAGGAACATTTCTAGGATGGGAGTGTATGCAAAGAGAGGCTTATTTGAAGGGGGCTGTGCGAAAGGAGCTTTTAAAATAGGCGATGTAAAAATGTCATTATCTACACCCAACTACAGGATGTCAAAATCAGTAGTGAAAATACTATAGCAGTAAGACAGCTACAAAACAAGGCTATTCAATATTAAAATGCTTGTCATTGTGTATGCAGTATATGGAAAGAGGTAAAATACCGAAGAATGAATTAAGCCCTATTAGACCTCATAACAGGAAGGAGTTATTTTTTAGAAGTACAGGGTCTTTTAGTTGGCTTATTTGAAAGTTGGTGCTTAATCTAGTTGATGTAGAGCTGACTTGGGTATCATTGTTATCCTCCTTGTGGACATTCATGTTGATCAAGTTTGTTGCTTGCAAGTAATTTTGCTTATGGTCAGTTTAGCGTCACGACTAACACAATCTTTTATGGATGTATGATGCTTGCCCTGCTTCAAACATTAAGCTATGAACAGTTATACTGGAGGTTTGATACAGGTGACTGAGGTACATTCTCCCACAGATGCCTTCTGATCAACTTTAGGCAAGGTGTGATACCTGTCATTCCAAAGTAGATAGTGCTTGTTAGCCTTGACTGGCGGCCTACTCAAGTAAAGCTCTGATAACAACGTACAGTAAGTGGAGCTGAGGTGGCAATCAATTGAATGAGCTGAGCTGAGATGGCACCATCTATTGATGGTATCACCAGTGGCCTGACCTTAGGGGATGCTTGTAGACATACCCCCTCTCCAAAGAGTCAATCTCGTAATTTTTCTAAATCTGACATAGTCAGGATTCAGTGATGATGTAAGTCTACCATGCAGTGTCAAACTATATTTTGGCATAAATCTGTTGTCAGACGTCTTAGGATTAATTTTGACTGTGAAAAACGATTCTGAGCAGGGCTAGATACTCCTGTAAAATGATCCAAATTTAGTGAATTTGCTCTGCATCAGGTACCAGCTTCAATTTTCATACACATAAAGTAAATGCTCTAGAATGGCCAAAAATCCAGATCGTCGATAGTGTGATATGGTTGAGTTATGATTGTTGAACGGAAATTGCCAACGTACCTGGAACCTCTCACAAAAAGAACTAGGACTCTGTTGAAACAGTTATTTTGTATTTCATTGTTAAAATACTGTTATTCTCATGATTACTCTTTAACTTGAATCATCACAGGAATTGCAAGATCTTGCCACATTTGTTTTCATACTGTGGCTGATAGTGGTTAGTACAATGGCCTATGACATAAATTGTAAACAAATGTACTGATACTTGCCTCATCATTTGTAACCACACTTAGATCACACTTTCTCAAATGTAAAATAAGTATCTTTTCACGTATCTGCTTGAGTAATGGTACATCCCGTAAAATATTTTAGTATGTAATATATACAGTAGTCTTTGACTGGTTTAATCAGTTGTGATCGACTGAAGTAATCCTAAACTGTTGAAGACGGCATCATTGCTGAATCTACTGTAGGAATTCATTCATAGAATTTAGCCGACTACCACCTAGTCAGTACCATCGGATATTGTGATCCTTTGTTTTCTATAATATATACATTGGAACAGTACAGAACGCTAACTACAAATTGTATCATGTTTTCTGGTCATGCCTTTCCACTCTGCTGCCCTCACAATACGTATCCCTATCCATAATCATTCTCTTATGGCCTGTCATGGGATACCAGAGGCAATCCACAATTTTTGGGATGGATATAGAGACGAGTAGAAACAGTGGTCTCTCAGCCATCTGAATGAATTTGTGTATAGCTAGGATTTGCCTAAACAAGTTCAACTTTGTTGACAAGTGAATCTGTTTTGCTGTGTCTCACATGCCTCTTTACAGGACAGGATCTGGTTAGAAGAGTCAGTGTGGAATTGACTTTCCATTTTAAGAACTGCAAGGGAAATTAACTATCCTCTCATGAGGTGTAGCATTATTAGCAATTGAGAGAAGTGAATGGACATAGTGCAATGCCTCAGGTAGAACCACTTGCCACAATTTGGTACCCAAGTTATAGTTCTGTACAGCCATGGTAATAGCCTTCCAGGTAGTACCATTGTACTTCAGTGCTTGGCAATTAGCTTCAGGGTTGTAACTGGTCGTTTGACTGCAGGCAATGTCTTTGCTTGCAGGAAATTCTCACACTTCCTTTCTGATAAACAATTACCCGTGATGTGAGTGAATGTATGCAGGAATACTGAACAGAGAGAACAGCTGGCTGAGGCTGTTTATAACAACTGAAGCGGTCATATTTGGACATAGAAACACAAAAGGGAATCTAAAGTACTCAACAACAATTGTCAAGAATTTTTTTATCAGTACTCGGGAGAGGTGGGCTGAAGTCTGTATTCAAGCACTCAAATGGATGAGTTGCCTTGATGGGATGAGATGATACTGGTTTACAAAATTTATGTTTACACTCAACACATACTTCCACTGCACATTGTATATGCTTGTAACCCCTGGATGGCACAGTGACTTATAAAGGTCAAACAGTGCATCAGTTTCAGCCTGGAAAGATGCACATGTTGAACAAAAGAATGTGTCAGGAGGAATATTACCCTCTCCTGGTCGTTTAACAATGTCAATATCAAATCACGAGAGCTCCCTACTCTAACTCATTATTTTGCCATTCTTTATCTGTTCTGGCACTTATTGAACACAAAGCTCATGAACTGCTGATCCACTGTCTCCCTACAAGGAAATACTTCCAGTGCCGAACAGTCTCAATGATAGCCTGGGCTTCCTTTTCACTCACAGCATGGTGAATTTCTGGTCCTTGGGGAGTACATGAGAGGAAGGCAACGAGATGCCCCACTTTATTCAGAGTAGTGGCTATTACAAATCTAAGGCATCCATTACAACTTCAAATGTTATTGACTTGTCAATAACCCTCATCACAGAGTCGTCAATGTCTTTCTTCAATTGAGAAAAAGCAGCTTTTACCTCCTCAGAAAATAGGAAAGCTCTTGTAGCTTTTAGTAGCTGGACCTTGTCGAAGAATCCTTGTATCCAATGGAAGTAGTAAGAGAATAGGCCCAGAGTGTATCACAGCAATTTGACGCCAGTGAAAATAGGGAGTTCTCGCTCAGGGTCAGACAGCATGTCACCATTTCTACCAGGTAACCAAGGATTCTAAGCTTCCATGTCAAAAACACATATTTGGTACGATTTCCATCAATTGTATGATTGAATGGATTGTCATCTTAAGGAGAAAAGTACCCGTTCCTAGGTGTGGCTTTGGCCTTGACCAGGGTGAACCCCCCCCCCCCCAAAAAAACCCTGTTTCGACTGCCTAGAGGTCAGGAGACTGAAGCAGGATAATTTTGCATTACTTCATTCTCTATTTTAAAGTAAATTGAAGGCAAGCTATTACGTCATACGATTTCATAGCTATGGAGATTTTGCAAACTTTTGTAAAATTTTGTAAGTTGCAATTGATAGGCCGCCGGATAATGTATGATGGAGTTTCAACATCCTGGCCTCTTTGTAGTTAAATAGTTTAGATCGAGGCTGAAACGCAGGGTGGTCTAGAACGGCAATAAGGAAAAGGTTCATTTTGAAATTTCACAACAGGCTACCTTTAAACCGGAAATCATAATTTTAAGTGGAGCCCAGGGATTTTGTGACCATGCATATAAATTGTTGACGTGTGTTTGAGTCAGAAAACTGACAACTAAATAAACAGACAAACGAGTTTTCATACGATGTTGTTTTGGCTGTCGAATGTTTAAAAAATCAGGACAGGAAAAGGAACTTTAAATTCTTGTTTTGAGAAAGATTTGGAATCCACAAGTTGGTAAAGACATTCAGGAACTTTTTACTCAGAGAAGTGCTTTAGTCTTGAGAGCTACCAACATCGGCTTATTCATTGAAGCATAGAAAGCATCTACTATTTAAGCAGCAGGACAGGTGTTTCCTCTCAGTTTCTAATCGTATGATCTTTTCTGGTAAAGATCTTCCAGATTAAAGTAATGAAAGACTCATGGATCTCTTCCGTCTATTACCATGCTCATTTCATATCTACAATGCAGTAATTCTTCTCTGTGTAAACGAAGCGAACAACAGTTGTATTTCTTGCTTTAACAGTACGGACAAGTACGCCAGCAACAAAACCAGTTTTTCACCTAATGGTCACTAAGAAGTCGATTTAAGTGATGAACTGCATGACCTAGGCTTATGAATGTAGGAGCAGCCAAGCCAATCCATGCCACAGTAGGAGAACTAAAAGCCGATCCATAGGTCGGACGATGTTTCAAATCTCTAGAGGTCTGTCGGACCATTTAGGAGTTTCACCTTCAACTGAATATGCATTTTCTTCCCTTTCATTTTCTGGTATGCCTCTACATGCTATTGACTCTTCTCATTCTCTATTTCTTATTTCACTATCCCCTTTCGTTTCCTCAGAATTTGAGCTCAATAGAAGTCTGCCTTTATCTATCCCCTCTTATCATTGAATATGAACAAAAGCCCTCTTTCCCTTTCTCTCTTTTAGTACGATTATTGTTTGTTTTAACGCGTCCTTTGTTCCTCCGCACTCCGCATTCCGCACCCACCAAGTCTTAAATCGCTGGACTCTTATCTTCATTTCATTATCTTCATTATCTGTACGGAGGCTAGGATGACGTTTGATGTTATAAAAGGCTAGAATGTCTCTGAAATTATGAAAGACTAGGATGACCTCTGATATTATGAAAAGTTAGAGTTCATGGGAAGGCGAGGAGTTTGTAGTCATTAGTGTTGATTGGCATTTGGAAAAGATTCTAATAGCCAATCGCGTCTCTTCCGTTTCACGGTAGGGACGTGAACAAGAAATACTGTATTTATTGTTTGTTGGATTCAAGATGAATACACTCGAAAGAGGAAGAGGAAGTAACTCATCTTCGTGTATTTGAAGTTGCCCTGATACATCATGAGCTCAAAATTCGATTCTGAGAAGTCAGTGAGACCTCGTCAGAGTGGTGTTCTGTAATGATCACTGTACCTAAGGACAAAATGGAAATTCAAAGTTGCGTGTGCAAAGTCCCCGACCTATGTTGAAGTACATCAAGGCTCTTAGCTTAGCCTCTTGCTATTCTTAGTCGTAATGGAAGAAGTGAATAATTACCCTGTATACAGACAATGATGCTATGAAGATGTTATATGCAGATCATATTACCCTGACAGTAGCTTCTAAGTATAAAAGGAGTGAAAATCGATTTGTAGACAAAGCTTGTTTTCAAGTAAACATGGAAGAAAACAAGAGAACGGTAACTGGTAAATAAAGATTGGAGAGAAAGAGTGCAAGTTGGACCATTTGCACAGGGACTATGTAGCATAAGTATCAAGGTATATTTAAAGTAATTGGTACTGTAACCTATGTTCAGGGATAGAAACTTCGAACGTAAACATGTTTCGATGGCAGAGTGCGCTCAAAGAGCAAACGGAGACGGCAACGTTCAGACCACAGACAGCCAGGTCATGAATGGAAAACTGACTAAAGACGGAAGTCAGTTCTGTTGTATTGGAGAATTTCCATCTATTCAAATTTTCTTAATAAAACAGGTGGAGCATAGGGTGCCGTAAGAAACGCAGTCGCGTGGTCATGCAGTTGATGTGGAAACCGATTGGTCTCTGTAAACAAAGCCATTGCGATCATTTTCAGAAGTACAGGAAGCCTGCGTCAGATCAGTGCTCCTTCGTAGCTCGGGAACATGTTTACTGACCAATAAACTTGAAGAAATACTGATAAAATACGACAGGAACTGCCTTGTAGAAGATATGGAATTCTAGGTGCCAATCCGAACGCAGCGACTGAGCGCGACGTATGATGTCGGTCGTCGACCGTTTAAACTCATGTTAATTGGGAAGCTGTAAAACGCTGATTGAAATGATAATGATAATTATTATTATGATGATATTGGATGCTTTAGACATTGCATGACATTTTGGCGTGTCGTCCATTATTACTTGTGACACCACCTATCTTCTGAAAATGTTATACCAAAGCTATCTAGTGAACTTAGATACTGTATATTAACAGAGGTTTGATTTCTTCATTGATTATAAATCTATTGAGAAAGCTTATACTCTTTATTTGACATTTGGTAGATCAGATAGGGAGGGTAGGCAACTAAGTTCTCTGTGTCAGCTTGCAATTTATGCTGATGATACTACTTTATATTCTCCTTGTAATAGGGCATCACAAGTGGTACCCCGGAAAGAATGGCTCCAGAACTTAAATCTGACTTAAACACTTTTGTAGACTGGGGTAAAAGGTGGCAAGTGACTTTCAATGCAAGAATGACTCAGCTGGTATCTTTTTACAGATCTCAAGACCCTGTAAAGGTGCCTCATAGCATGGATGGCCTTGTTCTTGAGGACTACCACCGTTGAAGCTCCTTGGCATTTCTTTTACTTAAAGGCTAAAATGGGGAGCTTACATGACTAACCTAGCTAAGTCTGTCTCGAGGAAGGTTGGGGCTCTTTTGCGATGATCTTTCTGCCACCTGACGTTGTGTTATATCTTTATAAGGTAACGACTAGGCCTTGCATGGAGTATTGTAGTCATCTTTGGGCTGGTGCACCAAAGCGCTATCTCAACATATTTGACCGGCTCCAGAAACGAATCTCTCGTGCGTTTGGCTCTGAACTGGCCTGCACACTTCAACCTCTGTCTCACCATAGAGATGTTGCATCAGTAAGTCTTTTCTACAGGTCCTACTATGGTAAGTCTTCTTCTGAGTTGGTTCCTCTTTCCCTCATCAGGTCAAGGTCCATTCGGTATGCTGAATCTCTGAATGACTTATTCCCAAAACAAACAGAAATTTCTATGCTAACAGTTTCTGCCCTAGGACTGCCAAGAGCTGAAACTCTCAGTCTGCAGACTGCTGTCCTCTTACTTATGATCTTGACACTTTTAAATCTAATTGCAATCGCCATCTTCTTGGAAATATTTAATATTTTTTTGTCTTTAATTACATCTAGCTTTCTGTTTACTCTTTCTTTCTACTTCTTTCAAAGTAACTCAATACCTTGAAGTGTCTTGTATTAAGTGAAGAATAGCACAAACCCATTTATTGTGGCGTGACGTCACATTAGCGATGACGCAAGACCAAAGGCGATTTGACCGGGCAAGGTTGAAGCTGTTGTGGTAACTCTGTCATTTGCCGGTAGATACAGTCTGTGTACCTTTTGAATATTTCACCTCCACGTGTATGATGCCTTCTGCTGTCGAACTGACAGAAGGAGTGTCCACACTCACAGAAACCCGGATCGACGAGCTAGCAGCTATCTTCAGCTTCTTACTCTTAGTTAGAGGTTGAGATCACTCTGTAGGCGATCGCCTTCTTTTGGGAATCTTTCAGTCGAAATTGAAAAGATTGGAGAAAAATAGGGCCGCGGTAAGCGTTTCAGCCCCACAACGATATTAAGTATCTCTTGGTTACTGAGTTAAATATAAATTGATCTGCAATTAGAAGCAGAGCAAATCCTCCATTGTTACACAGTACCAGAGCAGTAAAGGGCAAGAGTGAAACAAGTATGTTATTGATGAACAAATAGCAGAGACAAGGATTCTCTGCGTAGTAAATGTAATGAACACAGATACTTGTGACTGTCTTAGCAGGAAATCACAAAAGACAAACATCAGCAGATCGGATGTGGCGAGTTTCAGTAAGATGAAGAAATCTCTGTAACAAAGATAAAGTAACTGCTAACAGACTTACCTGAGCAACCACAAAATTTTCTGGGTAGGGTTAAGATGTTTCTGAGTTGGTTCTTTCCCTCCGGCGAAATGTAGGCTGAAAATATTGGTGTGTTGGTTGACATTCACTACCGTACAGTCCTCACGAGAATAAGCTCTAACCCAGCTCTGACATTTCTGTCGATTTCTGCCTGGCTTGGGAAAAGCGATAAAAAGCCCACTTCTTTCATTTCATCCCGATCAAAGTGTCTTCAGTAACTGACACACTTACCGTAGCGGCAATGTTTATGGACCATGGCTAGGAATTTTTGAATCTTAAAGAATATTCAACACACAAGAAGATAACACGACTGATGTTGTACACGATTGCTTTGTTGTGAAGTCAATTCTTGCCCGGTGTTTCAGATCTCGAGTGATGTAAAATCTATTATTAGAAACAACGGCTTAAATGGGTTTGTGCTATTGCGCCAGTCTTTTTAGGTAATGCAACAAAAATTGACTTTGCTAGATCCTCTGGAAAAATGCCAGTGTCGTAAATTTCATTGTATATGCGGTGCAGCAGCTCAATACCTTCCTCGTCTAGTGCTACTAGCATCTCAGTTGCTGTCTCGTCTGGTCCTACGACTTTGCCTTGCTCCATTCTCCTTAGCGCCTTCCTGATCTCGTCTTTCGTCAAGCTCGACTGTCAATGACGAGAATGACGAGACATCAGAGTTTCCACAGTATCCATAAAAAAGCTTAATGAAAAAGGCAAATTTGGCAAACAAGAGGAAAAATAATCGCTTGAAGTGAACTGTCCAAGTCAATGATAACAACTGACCTTAAATGCATCAACTTTGTGGCTTAAACGGTAGGATAATGTCAACTGTGATGATAACAGGAAAGAGTAACTACATTTTTGGTAAAAGAAAACGAAACGACAGTCACTCAAGGATATAATTGAAGAAATAAAGTTGGCTCATGAATACCTATGACAGTGGACGTCAGACCTGTCTTCCCTGAAAGAATCATAGACAAATGTAAACAAACTCTGCATTGGCTGTTGTTGTCTGTTCTATAATGATACAATTTTGAATTTGACAACTATTGGCAGTATGTCAGGCTTACAGCCTCATAGGCACTGAATGATCAAATGATGCATCCGAAATTCCATGTAAACACTGTTATCTGATACAACAGTTACATCTGAAGGACACAAAACGGTATGCAAGAGTGAAAAGGTTCATCAATTCATACCTTATAAGGTTGCAGTCCTGTCCTGCAGTGGATAAGTTGACAAAAGGTCAATCTGATTTCATAGATTCTACACACGGTGAACCGTCATGTTCTCCTCTCGAAGCCAAGAGTTCCGAGTTTAATTTAGGCAGAATAATATTTGCTATCGGACGCCACTCTGGTTATACTCATGAGTGCTTCTCGGTGTTACTGACGTCGGGCGAGAGTTTTGTCAGACGGAGATCACTGTCCCTCATAGCTTGATTGCTTAGAAGCCTTACAACCTCGTCTTCTGTCAAAATATTGTTAGAAAATCATCTTAAGCCTTCGTTTTATGAAGAGATTTCAGACAAGAAGGGAAAAGACAGTCGAATGAAAATGAATTTATGGATACACATTGTTATGAACGCAAGGATCGCTGACACTGTGGGATAGACTGATATTAACTTGCTTAATTCACTACAACAAAATAGATACAGAGAAAATGGCTGTTCAATATATACAAAATTACAATTAAATCGATAATTGCAAATGGTCTATGGATACAGGAAACTTACATCGAATTTGTCCCACGATGGTATGGCAACGGCATCAGCTTCTGCTGTCTGCTTAACTGACTGTTGCAGCTATCTGATTATCTGGACTATCTTAACGCTTATTTATTTGAAATCAAGCTTACAGATATCTATTTCCTTATATGGAATAAAACGTTACTTAAAACTACTAGAAAATAAGTTTGCTCCTAATAAGTTCATACTCAGTCTCGTTCTAGCTTAGGGCTAAATTTAGCTTCTAATCGCACTAAAATAGTCATTGAAGTTACCATTACGTCCTATTTAGGAAATGTCCACTCATATCACATGGCGACAAAGAGTCTTTGGTATTCACAGTTCCTCGTGTCTGAATCGTTACCATGGTGAAAGATTGAACCTACGCAATCTCTTTTCGATCTACATATTTGGGCAATCCACTTTCTTAACACATATAATTCACTGTTAAAAGAAATCACCCATACATTGCAGTTTCTAGGAACACATTGCCACTCTTCCCTATACAAAGGAACCGCTTCTGTTTATTATCATGAACTTACGATGTGTCCCTGGGTAACTACTAGTTGAGAGGGTTGGATAAGGCAGAGTGTACAAAATATCAATGGTACATGTAGCAGATGACATATTGTGAGACACAGCTTGAGATGAAAGCATTTATGTTGGTTCTGGTCAGAATCTTATCCCAAAATTCTGGATTAGATAATAATTCGGACGTAAATAATCAAAAGTAACAAAAGACTTTATAAAATACTTGTTTGTGTATTGTGTTTGTGTAAAAGTTGCATAAGACAATAAAAACCAGAAGCACAAACATTGAAACATTCCATGCATACCTACAATACGTCTCAATAAAATAGTACTTCTTTGGAAGCAAGACCAAATGACTACATACAAATACGTTACTGGCAAAATACGTGAAGTTTGTGCAAATCTTGTAGCGCTTACCTCCGGCAGCCTAAGCGGCAAGGAGGACCTAGCCTTAAATAAAGCACGAAACATATTTAAGGAATACTCTTCTGCAGATTATTGATATTGTATATAGCGATGTTTGATAGCTGAAGTGGTATAAGTGTCCTTTGGGCTAGCCGTTGTAGTATGCCTACTTGTAGAATGCCCGGTGGGTTTCTCCATCTCATGTGAGATAGAGGGCACGTGCTGCTTAGTTCTTTCTTCTTGGAAAAGTTTTGGAAAAATCAAATTATTGAAGGAAAGGCAATTAGATACTCAAGAATGTCGTACAAAGCGAACACGTGGTCATGTCTGCTTATGATGTAGAATAACATCTTCGAATCATTTCATCATTTCATTGCATTCGAATTTCCTTCATTCCAATTTTTATTGGCTTGATTATTATTCTTAAGACTACAAAGGGAATAAAACCATTTCAAGATTCCCCTCAGATACTCATTTATAAATAATCTCTTCCTAATTCAATGTTCTGAAAGTATGATTGCTCAAGAAACAAGAATGCTGGTGCAAGATATGACATGAAACATCCAAGATAGGACGTAATAACGAAACCAGTTTTGTACTGAAAAGCTTTTATCGCCTGACACTTCTCCGAGCACAAATCGTCCGAGTGAACTACGAAAAAGAAAAACAAAACCTATGCCAAGCTGTGTTCCTTAAAGAGGCAATTAAAATTTGGACTACAGGCTGATGGCGTCTTCTTTGACCAGTCAGTGTCCCTATCCAAAATCCTTTTCTTAATAATTGTCGTTTCATTGGACCTCTTCCGTAAACTATCCAGTTTCACGGACACTGATTGGTCACAACAACAACGATCTGGCAGTTAGAATTTTGATTTGCTGCTTTGAAAAGACAGTTGAGTGTAAGAATTTTTGGTCTTAGAGCAAGCGACATAAAGCCGTAAACAGTATTTCAAAATTTAACGGTTTCAGCGTTTTGTGGATCCATCCTTGTCGCCAATTGTAGTATTTCGGGTTCAAGTATAAACAATAGTTAAGTGTCTGTTTACGTGTACGCAATCTATTCTTATCTTTTTACGCCGCAACACCGAACTGTGATATTCTTCTACTTTGCGTAACAATATGATAAACACAATGAATCATTGCACAGCAACACTTTATTCATGGAAATCTTGGGTTGGTATGTTTTCATTTTTGGCATGTAAGATTCATAGCGTTAAAACAAGGATCATAGTAAATGATTTTTAACCATAGTTAAAATATCGTCATCTGTACCGTGATAATCTTTAGTTTTGCCATGATTATATCAATTTACAATTTACCATTTACTTGATCCTTTTTGTCTGACGAAACTATATTGTGTTGGCATAAGTTTTGTTATCAGAGGAAAGTAGAGTCATAATGAGCACGGAAAAGTTGCCTTAAGATCGATACGAGATGGAAATGGGGTTTGGGGGACTAGGGTGAAGCGAGGAAAGATAGCGGTCGGATGGAGTTGTTTTGATCACATAACAGAGAACAGACACAAAAGTTTGTCACTATACGATTTTGGAGAAGCCAAAATGCAAAGATGATGACATTGTTGGAAATAAATTATGCAATGTCACTTGGCTAGGAACTAAAGTTAGTGTGTCACTTCCAGCTGCAGCTGTCTACAACATCTGTTGGTATTCACTGTCTTTGCTTTTGTATTTTTCCGCATCTCTTATCAATTGTTTCAGTTCAATCTCCGTCAATCGCCCTTTGTCGACCTTAATCTTTATCTCTTTGCCAGTGCAATGATCAAACGCTGATACTTTCAAAAGCCCATTCTCATTTACTTGGAAGATCAATTTAAACTTTTGACCTCCTTTAGGAGCCGGTGGGATTCTCTTTAGTATAATCTTGGCAAGCAAATGACTATCTTGTCCATGATTTTCTTCGTCTTCATAAACCTGAATGAAAATGACTGACTGGTTGTTTACTTTTGTAGTAAATATCTGAGAGTTTTTGGTGGGAACTGTTCTATGTCTGCTAATTAACGCTCTCTTACCGCTACCAGATTCCTCTAAAGAAAGTGACCTTGGAAGAACGTCTATCCAAAACACATCTTTGATTTCATCGGCGAGGTTCCCAGTGAGAACAGCGGCTTGAACAGCTAATGGAAAACAAACTTGAATCAATTCATGAACAATTTATATTGCTACTCTCTGGTCTCTAATAGACGGGGGGTGGTGGAATAGTAGAGGGGTTGGAAAAATTCTCAAGAATTAATAGCTGCGGGGGTGAAAAAAAAAGACTTTCCTTTATTTAAATAATAAATAATGCTTTTCATGAAAGTAATTTATACAATGATAATGGAGCTACAATGCACTAGCAGAGAACTTTGTGTTTTTAAGTCTTGTTTGATAGATGTCCTGCTTGGAACTTTCTGCCAAAAT
>JAAAKL020000551.1:0-40155 GCA_010016065.2 Carybdea cf. marsupialis auct. non (Linnaeus, 1758)
TGACAGAGCTCTGAGATCTATGAGCGCTGTCATAGGTCTCAGATAAATATATCGTGGCAACAGCAAGCCTTATTGTCGTTTATTGTGGACGACCCGTAAGCGCTGCCAGCGAGTTCCCCCAGAGCTGCCAAGAATTGAGAGAGGCGCTCACTACAAAAGACAGTGTTCATGATCTCGTCTCTTCTAGAATTATACGAGGGCAGTACTGATACCATACCATTACTACTGCCACTACTTGAAAAACGTGCTGAATTACGCAGTATAGAATGCGCTGACAGACTTCTGTTAACCGTAACACATTTCCAATTTACTTCAACTCCATTCTAATTAATATCAATGATTATCTTATTTTCACAGTCGTTAGGTGTACATAAGTTTAGCAATTCAACGCACAAGCAGAACAGTTCTTCAGAAGGTCCCTTTGAAGCTCACAACCTTATCATTGTTTGGAAATCTTCATTGGTCGTTGCAAGTCTACATTTTTTCTTCATTTTTAACAACATTATGAATTTTTTTCAGGTAAGTACTTTACTGAAGCTTACTTAATCCACCAATCATCATACATAAGGCTACCTTATTATAATTCATATTAAATTTATGTTATGCTATGTTTTCTGATGTTGTGTTACGTTGTGTAACGTTATATTTTGCTGTAAAACGTTATTTTTAATTCTGCTTTGTTGTGGTATGTTACTTTTTCTCATGCTATGTTACCTTGTGCAGTTAATGTTATAAAATATTCCGTTATGCTTTGTAATGCAGTATAGTATTGCGCTATGTAGCGTTCTGCAATTTTATGATATGTTATGTTATGTTATGAAATTTCATGGTTCATGATCTTATTGTATAGTATGCTATGTGGTTTTACGATGTGTATGTGCTATATTAATTTACCTACAGTACATTGATTAAACATTCGAAGCGTCTAATTTGTAACGCAATTGCCAAACGCAAGCTACACGAACCGTTATATGCCGTAGCAGACTAAGCTTTATAATATTAGATCCAAGCTTGACATGAAACAATAAAATTCTTTTTAAAGTGAAAAGATAAGAATTGCCGTTGAAAGTTAGTTGTTTCTGTGGTTGTCGACTGTTTGTAAAGTTTCAAAGAGAGAGAAAAATAAAGTTTTCCTATCAAATGTGATTTTGTTACAGTTAATTGCGATCATGGAGGGAAGTAGAGGGTGATTTTTTAAAAACTTTTTTGTGGCATACTCGATTTTGAGCGTAGCATATTGCTCAGCTAGAGTGAGCAATGAATGTCCTGGTGAGAGAGCACATTGGCAGGTATTGTCTCCCGTTGCCTTTCCCAGCCGATAGTATTTATATCGGGTTAGGCGGGATTCAAACCCACAACCTTTGGCATGTGACTCCGATTCCTTAACCACTAGACCACGGCGGCGACCATGGAAGATAATAAGAGTGAGAATTGAAACTTCGAAATGGGTATAAATCAACTATTTTGTTTTACAAAACGCTTTTTTTTTTGCTTTTTTTTTTTGATCTTTGCAAATTGTTATGGGTGAGAGAGGGAAAATATTCATTGCGCATTTTACAACGGTCTAAGTATACATTTTGCACTATGCCCCGGTATGTAGTTAAAATAACAATATGCCAAGTAATAAGAATCATGACGTAACCATGCTTATGTAGAATTTATTTATTCTACTTACACTATCTGTGATGATATCTTTCCTGGATGCCAGTCAACCTTCCTCTCAAATATAAAGCCCACTTGCATTTCCAAGAAAATGCCTTAATGTTTAACCTTGCAAGCTGTCTTGGCATTGAAAGCAGTGTCATCAAAACTACGAGAGTCTATTTTTACTCTCGACTTGAGATTGTCGATGGTTAATTGCTTTCTTACGACGTTGCATATTTGCTGTGGCTGCTCACAAGAATCCTTGTCCTTCCTCTTCATAATGTGGAGCTGTCTATTTTACTTACTGTACTTCGCAAAGATTTTAGTGGTTACTCCTTTTCTATGTCATCGCATGTAGATTGCGAGTCAGTAAGGATATCATAACATTAACCTGCTAAAACAAACTCAAAATTCAGCAGGTAGGATATGACTAACGTTAGTCAAAATTTTTTTTGATAAAATTAGATACTTTTCTATAAACAAAACATTTCTCTTTTCTATTGTAGCCTGTTTGAAACATATCTGCATACCTATAGGATATGTTATCCGTTTGTTGAGTACAGTGAACAAAAGATACTGTAATTAATTTTCGTGATAAATTAATTCATATATTCCCATTTCTCCGACAATTTAGATTGGGCACGCACATTCTCACGGGCATTCCCATTCTATTCCTCTAAATCACTGCGCATACGAATTATCAAGAAACGATGAAAAGAAAGAAAAGCAGCCTGTAGATGTACGTAAAGATAAAAAAAATTTGGAATCGATAGAAGAAAATGAGCTACAACAAACAAGACCATATGGAGTTAAGGATTTCGTCACTCAGGATTTCGATTCTTCAAATCCACCTTCATCCTCAATAACAGTAGAAAAGAGCGACAAAAAATTAAATACTGTTCAAAATGTACCAAACTATAAACAATGCGAGGCAAAAAATACTAGCTCTCGTGTACCAAATGTCGTTTGGATGATAATGGTAGGAGACGTACTTCATAATATAACAGATGGATTGGCCATCGGAGCCTCGTTTGCAGGTGGCAACTCCGGTGGACTAAGCACTAGTATAGCCATACTTTGTCATGAGATACCTCATGAAATAGGTAGGGAATCTCTTATGTCATTACTGTTTTCAAAGGAATTTAAATATTTAAATTGGATTCTCTATTATTAAATACTTAACTACGAACAATGGGCTCTCTAGGTCAAGTCATAGGAGAAATATTTTCAATTTTAAACTTGTCTGTATGATTAAGACCTTTAAAACTATTTAAATGTTAAATTTAATGCTAATGCTAATATTTTATACAGAACAGTTAAAAAACTAATATTATTCACAGCATGGATGTGAATGAAACTAAATTATGTTCTAGCAAAATACACTAGGTTGAACGCTTTTGCATTTTTTTTCACCTGTCATCGCGATACAGTGACCTTACGTTCAATCGGCAATCTTCAAGACTGCAGTTCTGCGTTGAAATATTGTCTTGCGGTAGAAATTCAAAATATTTGCCGATATACTAAACCAATTATTGTATTAATGGATGATAAATATGATATTCAAGGAATCAGGATCATCGGATAAACTGCAAAAGAAAGTGGACTTTGATGAATAGATACCACAAGAATCCACACCTAAAACCCGAAAATTTTGACATCACTTGCCTTTTTGAAGAAAGTTGCCAGAAAATTTTCTGTCCAGCAAAAATATTGAAATGTGGTAACATATAGACTTTTTAAGAAATGGAGGATGATATCCCTTCACCGTGGCTGAGTATAGCAACCTCCAAAATTGCCTCTTATAAAGGAAAACAATCATTATCTTCATTTTCAAGTTTGTAATCAAACCACTCATACTAAATTTAACCATGGACATTGGACGGCACTGGAGACACAGTTTCTCCACATTCTCACAAGTCATCTCCCCTTGAATGTATTGTTTCGATGCTAAAAAGTGGCCTTAATGTGTTTGTGTCATCCCTCGTTCCAGTTTTTAAATTTTATCTATGCCACTGTGCTTGACAGAGGCATTTAACATCTGTGCACTACTTTACACTATCTTAACGCATTGATCTTTTACCTAAGACCATTGATTACCATGAATCGTAGACTCTGAGTACCTCATCCTTCCAAAGTATTCTATGGAAGTTTTTTCGTCTCCAAATGCTCTCATTATCGCACCCGAACATGTTTTTTTTCTATTGCCACACATGATCTAAGTTAAAGTCGCTTGTACCACCATTACCCTCAAACTAGCAATTATTTCAAAGCTGTCCATCTGTCACACTTGTGTATTACTGGCATGCGTAACTCATATTTATCGTACCCCGGGTACCATATGTACTGTGTTAAAATATAACAATTAAAGGAATCGAATGTGAGAGTTTTTTTATCAAAATAGCAATGCTAGATCACGAGATGTCCCACATTATTTTTTGTTTGGAAATGACGCTTCATGTTACCATGATAGACTTAGGGAGTGTCCGGTTACCAGTGCGGGGATAGTTCTTTGTGGAGCATTTCCAAATGGCCCATCCATTTCGATCCCGTATATCAGTCATTTAAGAGTACTACTGGAGCATATACCTAGAACGTGTCATATCAATTTTATACAATGTATCCTTTCCCTAAATATTTCGACATTTCTCCCTCAGGTGATTTTGTAATTTTGATTAGTGCCGGTTTTCGAATGAAGACAGCGTTAGCAGTTACTGCAGTGACATATTTGGCATCATTCATTGGGGTGTATGTTGGTATTGCAATAAGTCATGAACTTAATATAGTGGAATGGATCTTTGCTGTTACAGCTGGCATGTTTCTGTACATAGCATTAGTAGAACTGGTAAGTCCTGCAATAACAACATTATCAATCTTAATTTATATAGTCAACGTTGTAGCAATATCTATTATAGCTTTCACTGGACTATAATGATGCATAAATTAGGTTTTAACTCTGTCCATAACAAGATATCATACATGGTTCTGTATCCTTTGCGACTTGATTGTCATCAGTGTTTTTAATGAAGGAAGCCCACTTCTAGATCAGCTAATCCAGTTGGAATTTATAGGGAGAGCATCAACTTTATGGTTCTGAAATGTTTAGAAGCGAAGCTGTCATGTCAAATAACGGAGCTGGCGAGTTCAGTCATACTTAATCCGAGTACAGCGGATGCTGGATGCTTGGCTAGGCGCAGAGAAAACCATTCATTTTGTCATCTTTCAAGCATACACGACGTTGTCGTTAGCGTAAAAATTACGCTAGCGATACCAACTCTGCACTTCATTTTTACACAGAGAGAATAGTACCAAACATTTTCGGGGGGTTATATAGCTGACCCTAAAAACAAGCCAGTGGGCGTATGCACTCATACCCGTAATCTTACGCAAGTTGATACAGAGTGTTTACAATATCACCAGAACGTTAAGCTTCTTTTTCAACACAACCAAGATGCTATTTACTTCTTGCTTGACATATTTATCTATATATACCATAGTTCCCTTGGTTTCAAACTAGATCTTTCCTATTGAGGTTTTGATCATAGCTACTCTCCCCCACCCCCCACCCCCCTCGAATGTTGTTCTTGTAACTTTCATTGTATTTGTACCTTAGATAGCTATAATTAATGTTTGATTATCAACATTATTAATTAGGCATCACAGTAGTCAGCTTAAATTTGAAAGTATATCTTACTTTTAGTGGATTCTTTGTAACCATCTACATAACTCATTGAATTAACTATGAAACTAGCTACCTAAGATAACTAACGTACTTAAGTATAATGACAAATAATTACTAGACCCAAGGAAGATGATATACATATATATACTATAACCCCAAATGATTAATTCATCGGAAATCCAAAAAAGGTAAGCTGAGCCCTCTTGTAGCTTTCATCTATCCATAACAGATTATAGAAACAGAACATGCTACAAAATGTAACATTGTCTAGCACCAGTATCAAACTGATTGGATTCTAGGAGCTTTATTATGTTTCTACTAGACTCGCCCTTTTCTTGTGGAGTTCTATTACTCGTATTGTCTCCTGATATCGGCACCTCAAGTTGTTTGGGTGTTTGTTTAATGTGATGTAAATACTGCTGATAAATTACTATGATTTCTTACTCTCTCTAATTGATTTATAATGCTTTAACGTATTGCTTCCTTATCCGATTGGCCTCAATAGAGAAGTGGGAGCTGCATTTGGTATTTATTCAGATTTGTTATCTGTTTGCTGATTGCTTCACAGCCAAATGCTTTATAGCAGGTCAATGACTCAACCAGTGGTGTTATTCCTCCGCACTAATGACAGCTACTGAGCACTGCGCACAATGTTTGTACCAGCCCTCTAGTTGATACACTTCATACTAGCTCAAAAAGTCCAACACACATTGGGACTCTACAACACCTAATCAGTTAGTAATTCGTGCCCATTCCACTTGTTATTGCTTATGTTTACCATATAGCCACGTATTTACAGGAATCATCACTCAGGCAATGCAATATCTCGCTCGTATTATTGATCTTCGTTATTTTTTCTCATCGTATATTGCCATATATTTTTTAATCTTTTGCAGCTACCAGATACAATTGATGACACAGACAATACTTCCAAGCATCCCTACGTGACATTTTTCTGGCAAAATGTCGGCTTTCTGTTGGGAGTTACAATAATGGCACTGATTGCTGCCTATGAAGACAAAATCAAGATTCACTTATCGTAATGGAAAATTTTGCAGGTCAAAAGACATTCGAAAGAGGATCCTCTTATTTGTACGTCTCTTTTAGCACCGAGTGACATCTTTTGAATTATGCAAAAAGACAGCAAACTTTTTCAGAGTACTACGACCTATTTTGCGAGGCAAAATGTAACCATAATTTTATCTTGCAAACAAAATACAAAATTCCTTAAACAAGTATTATCTGTTAGGACTATAATTTACATTTTTCATTAGAGCGATGATGATATCCTTGTGTGCATATGAACCTTTTGAAGAGCTTGAGAGGGATCCAATCAAGTCACCACTAAATTTCAACATCTAATATTTCATTTGAAACTCAAGGTTTACCATGCAAATTAGCAGTAAATAGTATCGTCGACTATGTTGAGGAAAAGTGTGACGTCGCGATTTTAAAAATGGTTGAATTACCGAAAAAATACCCAGTATCCATATAGCCCTATTAGTGAGAACGTCAATGGCCAAAATTTAGAGTCTTGCCTTTTCCCAACACCGAGATATCAGGTTTCAAAGTTTTAAATCTCTCTAACAAAACCTTGTTATTTGATGCTGGATCCTAATGTTAGGATCCAAGGAAAATTAACAGAGTTTTGACCAGAGATTTTTAAAATTCGAACGCCGCTAGTTTATACATCATATACGCTAGAGGTCTGTTATTTTGGGAAACAGCCTATTCTAGGGTTGTCTTCAGGTATCTGGAGTCAGATTGTCCTATTTCCAAAACTTTTGATTAGTGACGTCATCACTTTTTCCTCTGCATTACTGTTCACTCTCTTAAACGCTTCGGGTAGCTTCTTACTCCATCAAATTCATTTCCTCACTGGTGCCTTAGCAAAATATAACTTAATACTCTATACTTAAACATATTACATGCCTTCATTAACGTGCTAAATTCCAATCTTTCACATGCAACAGTGGTGCTCATAAGATCCTACTATAATAATCAGTATCAACTTTACTTTTGGAGACATTTTTACATGTGCCGCTTATAAGAGAGCTCTTAACACTTTACAAACAGTAGTGTGGCATTAAGCCGACGGGAGATGGCACTTTCGGCCGATTACTCCCAGCCCAACTGCAAGCAGTAGATTTATTCCGGGATTACGGACAGCCTTCGAAAGCTTTCACCAGGTTATAATTACCATAACGTAATAAAATAAATGACAGCTTGTGGGGTAATACCATTAAACCACCGTTATTATTTTGAGAAGCAGCAGCATCCTACAGCTAAATTGGTCGCTTTACATAAAAGAAGTAACGTCTTGCGTATGAAAATCATTTTCTCGCCTACTTCGTACATAAGGGAACGTCCCTTTAAAAATAAAACCAGTACACTACGTTGGTTGTCTAACACCTGTTTCGGCAGTGTAGAGGGCTGCATGCAAGACGCTCAAAACCAAGTGCTACCGCTTCCGTCGGGATTAAAGGTTAAATGTAGCGCAATGACGTTAATACATAAGAGCATAACACCATCAGGATTACTAAAAAGCTTTAATTCCATATTTTAAATACCTGCTGAGCAAAAAGCTGAATGGAAGTGGAAGCGACTTTCTTTGTGGAGTATCTCTGGTTAGCACATTGGACTAGTAAACGTCCTCAATATTCTCCTTCCCGATTTATTCACTCTGAAGATGTATAAAATAACCTCTACGAATCGCGCACTTCTAAAGCTAACCAAAATTTGCAGCTTTGCAGATGCTTTGTCAAGCACTTATAACTGGTGGAAAGATGCAATTTCATAACGCCTCTCCTACAAGACGTAGCTGCCCACGTAAATAATCGAGATACCTCTCCAACAATGTATAATTCAAATAATGCTACTTGTACGCTTAACGCGAAGACAGTATCAACTACCACGAAGTGAAAACGAAGAGTAAAGATATGCAGCTGGTTAGAAGTGAAAGTTTATATACCAAAAGAACAGCGGTAGCTTAAAATAACAACGTAATAACTAGGATACAAATGCAACAATTATATAATTTTACTTACCTTAGTCCAATAGCTAAAATGTTACATTTGTAATAATCCGAAAGATAACAGTTCCTAGGTAGTTTCGCACTATATTTAGATTTTGTGTAGGTCGCATTAATATTACTTACCTTTAGTCGCAATGTTAAATACGTAGTAGCCATGTTAAATTAGTGTAGCGTACATGAATTGAAGTCACGTTGTAATAGGAAGAAGAGACGAAGCAAGAAGTAGTAGTCGATAGAGAATAGTAGAGAAAAGAAGAAATATCAAGAAAAACGGCACTCCTCATTGTGTAGTAAAAAATATATCTTGGACTTCTTCGGTCCACAGCAGAAAATGCATTTGTCGATCTCAACCTAACTCTCCGTTCTAACATACTGTATCCTTACCGGTTAAAAGCAGACCTATTTTAGCCTCCACTAAGACCTGTAATCAATAACTCCCATAAATTCTTCCCATTTTCTTATTAAGGCTTATTTACACGCTACGATTTGTCTGGCCGATTTAGGGACGATTTAGTCACGTGACGAACCCAAGATTAGTCGTACGTGTATTTAGCCTCCACGACACACTCGACGATTTTGGGCACAAAACACTGTTTGGGATTTCATCTTGTTCAGAAACAGTAGGGAAAAGGATACCTTACTTGAGAATGGGAAATAATCAATCACCTAGATTCTGCGGGCTGCATTCATCTGGATGGAATTATAACCTTGCATGAGAAACTACATAGTCATTTCGCTTGTTTGTTTTCCATCAAAATCGTCGACTATGCCAAAATTGCAAATAAAACTCGCGGCGTTATTCTTTGATACGCCTACAGAGTGTCCCTACAAGACGTTCCTAACAGTAATGTAGTTTCTGCTTTACAGAAAGCCATGTTATCAATCGCGACTTCAATGCGTCCATGTTAAAATATGACGCAACGCCACGACATCCAAAATCGGGAGTAAATCTGTTCAAATGTCCCAGATTTTCTAAAAAATCGTCCAGATTCGTGATGAGATTAACAACCGTGAAATCAGGCTCCTGTACAATAGACGTACGTCATACCAACTGTGAGTCGGCCGACAAAATCGCAGCGTGTAAACACGCCTTAAGCTACTTGTCACATCTTGTTGGCGAATCAGTCTTCCACAGTGAACTATATTCGAAATGAAACCTTTATTATTTTATTATTACATGTGGTATATTGAATAGATGTTTCGATGAGATATAGGTGACAGTCCTCCGACTGGAATCTGGTTTGTTCTCCTGCCCACTCATTCTCAGTTCAATCGTTTCAACTCGAGCAAACTCTTAATCTTGTCCGTTTATCACAAGGGCTAGAGCCGTCCCTTTTAACTTGCTGGCAAGGATTGGAAAACTGGCTTATGGTCGAAAAACTAAGAAGATAAGAACGAAGATCGCTTTCGGAATGAGTGTATCATATTCAATAAAAATCACACGTTGGGCTCTGAACCCCCCAATTTTTTTTTGTTTTCTTAAGTTATTGGCCTTAGACTCGATGACCTTTACCGTCCCCATAGCTAGAGATACGATAAATTATCAATACGAAATTTTATTTAAATTAGTGCGACTAGCCTATTAAAGATACAGAAAAGCAGCACCACTTACCTTACAACTTCCGTCATCTTTCGCGCCACAATCACAGAAAAAGGAGCCAAATTTGGCATAGGTCACATCATGATCCTTATGGCAGATTTTAGCACAAACGGTACAACAACCTACGCCATCGTTCATTTTACAGGTATGGCAATGATACCAGTGCTGATTCATAAACTCTTTCTGTGTTACTGTGAAGGTACACAACATGTTACCTAATGCCTCGTCGTCCTAGAATACGAAAGAAAATTTTATCATCAATCATGTCCTTATCGTCTCAATGTTTACAAGCATAACAAGTGGCATTGAGTCAGCAGCTAGAAATTTCCTAAATTTCCTAAATTTCCTAATAATCCTAAGAGGGAGCTTATTGTTGGCATGCAATCACCTCATAGTCGATAATGAAAGAAAGAGACAAGATACTCTTTGGAGGAGGGTATTGAATTACTACCACTTCATAATCTCACCCCTCAACAATGAAAGAAATAGACAAGATATTCTCGGGAAGGCGACAATTAATAGTTACCGTGTCATCAACTCGCCTGTCAACAATGAAAGAAAGTGACAAAATACTATCGGGAAGGTGACACTTTGTTGTTGCAATGCCTCGTCCGTCAACAATGAAGGAAAGAGACAAGACTCTCTCTTTTTAGACGGCACTGAATTGCTGCCATCCCATCAACTCATCCCTCAACAATGAACGAAAGAGATAAGATTCTCACTGAAAGGTGACACTGAATTGTTGCCCAAGCCCTGAACCTACCCCTCAACAATGACAGAAAGAGGCAAGATACTCTCGAGAAGGGTACACTGAGTTGCTATCATCCCATCATCTCACCCTCAACAATAAAAGAATGAGACAAGAGGGTTTATGATATCAATATTATACCAACTGCTTACAAAAGTAGAAAAATTGAATCATCTCGGCAACTAACGTTTAACTACTCGTTTTTCTTCACTTCCACTCCGTACAAGTAATTTTAGGCAAGCCAATGGCCAATTCCTTCTTCCATCAAGTTTTTGCACCATTGACTGAGAGTGTTTATCAAATACTCTATTTTCCCAAAATAGCACGTTGCCAATTGAGGAAATAACACAATGTATAGATAGAAATTTTGCGTCACGAACTTGGTTTTGGAAACTGGGTCAAATAGAAAAATCGAGTGCAAGATCTTAAAAGAAAATGACTAAACGTTTATCAGGAAATGCTTTGTTTGTTTGTTTAAAAAAAAAAAATAAATTGTTGAACAAAGTTATCATAATAATTAAAACGTGTGCATTGAGGTTTCCCATATTCAAATGAACAAAATAACAGCAAAGAAAAATATTTAAAATTTATAATTAAATATAGAATTGATAGTTATCCCTTGATTTTTTATATAATTGTCATACAAACTGTTATCAAATAAATGAGAAGCCAAATACTAACCGACTCCTCTCCAAGAGACTCCTCTTCATCGACATCATCGATGACATACGGCTCACTGTGCAATATCGCTGGTGCAAGAGACTGGCCAATGCTGTCTCGGTCAAGCCCTATGTCATCTTGGAATGACTTCAAGCAGGACATAACTTGATGCAAGTAATCTAACATAACCTGGCAAGATTCCTTTGCACATAACAAGGACGTTGAATCAGTGCTCCCTTTCTTGGCGTTGTCAAACCATTCACCTCTAAAATAAGCACCAAAAATAACAATTGTTGAATACCTAGCATAACAATCTAGTCCACGAGTCTCTATAACAGCAACCGTCTTCACTGATGTAAAGATGACTAACCAAAAAGCAGAACTCGAATAATAGGATCGTGTAGCATACAAGTGCTTGTGTAAGAAGATACCCCAAGTGTCACAACGGTACCAATTACAACCGGAAACAGGAAAGGCATGGCCTGTATCAAAACTAATTTATTTATCTCTTATTTTTGTTAGCTTAACCATGTAAGTTACCTAATAAAGTAAGGCATATATTTTATGAACGCTCTTCAGAGAATCTGTCTTGATAATACATCCAGGTAACGCAAATATCATCAAAGAGTTTTCAGGGGAGAGGATTTTGAAATAATAATAGCATGTGTGTCACAATCGGGATTTAATCCATCCAGTGATCCATGCATTCGCGACCTGGGCTCTACCAACTCAGCTATAAGAGCCCTGCTGATAAAATGGTATATTTCTCTAATCGCAACATTAGATCCCAACACTCCATCGGGCAGTATCAACATACAGCTCTAAGTCATCTTGGAGACCAGCATCTCTGCACCCTTTGAAGTACTGCTTACCGGCATATGATGCTGTCTAAAGCCCATTGAAAACTGCAAAATGTGTTTTCAAAAAAGAGGCTGTGAAATTACAAGTTTGAAAAGACATTAGAAGAGTGGCAAATAGGAAAATAGGACATCTTGTCAGCTGGGCTCACCTAGCTCAATTGGTAGAGCACACGCTTAGAATACATAGGTCATGGGTTCGAATCATGTTGGTAACATATTTTCTATTTCTTTGATACATACTTTCCATTTCTTTTTTTCACTTATCATTTCAAATCCTCTTTGACAGAACGTTAATAAAACACTTTCTAGCCTTGATAAAAGCAATTAATTTAATTAATAAAGGCAATGGCTAGTCATTTTCAACTCAACTATATGTAATCTTTAATTCCCTTTGGAAGTTGTGACTCATGTCAATATGCAATACGAGCTACAGTAACCAACTCAAACAACTGAGTGTTTCGTTCAGCTACAGTTTCAAGCTACACACTGCTTGCATGTGAACGCCAATTCTGTACAATCTATATAAAGGCTAAGGTTTTTAAGGACTTTATAGTTCGAACTCACTCTTACACCAATAAAAGCTACATAATCAATACTGATACGATCCAACTTGTTATAAGCATTGATCTACCCGCAAATGAAACTTCTGAATAAAAAAAGTGTGAATGTCGCAACATGGCTGGTATGTATAGTGCTTTTAAACTCTAGGATATGGTGACTTGATTCAAAGAGACCAAATACACGAAAGTGGTATAAGTAACCTAGCCAAAGAGAAATTAAGTCAAAATAACACAACACTTCATGTGATTACATTTTACTACCAAAAAAAGATAATTGCAACTGATACCGCAGCTGAAAAACCGATTACTAAAGGCACGAAAGTACCACTACAGCTTGTCCGATTTTTGCAAAGATAGAGCACGATAGCAACGAAATCTTAGAAAAAAATTTCAGGCTAATCGACCAGCATCTCACACAAAACAATTATCCTTGGCTAAACAAAAGCCTCAAAGCAATTGACGTCGCAGCACCTTTAACAACAACCTTTACTGATGAATGTACCTAATCACTTCTGATTCCTTTTTATCGAGATTACTAAGCAGCTGATATGGCAATGCTAGAAATTCAAACTGATAAATAACTTTCATTCTTTCCGCATGTTTCCATTCTTTCCGCATACTTGCATTATTTCAGAATTCTTTCATTCTTTCAGTATTCTTTCCTTCTTTCAGCACTCTTTCAGTATTTTTTCATTCTTTCAGTATTCTTTCATTCTTTCAGCATTCTTTCAGTATTTTTCATTCTTTCAGTATTCTTTCATTCTTTAAGCATTCTTTCAGCATTTTTTCATTCTTTAAGCATTCTTTCATTATTCTTTCATTCTTTCAGCATTCTTTCAGCCTTTCGGTATTTTTCATCCTTTCAGCATCCTTTCAGCATCCTTTCAGCATTTTTTCATTCTTTAAGCATCCTTTCAGCATTCTTTCACCCTTTCAACATTGTTTCATCCTTTCAGCATTCTTTTATCCTTTCAGTATTCTATTATCCTTTCAGTATTCTTTCATTCTTTCAGCATCCTTTCATTCTTTCAGCATTCTCTCAGCATGTCGGTAATGGCAAGAAGCTCTCGCAGCGTATCAGCATTTAATGGAACAAGAAATAGCTTTCCAAAGATCGATTTACCACCATATCATGATAAAATCTCTACTGAACTAAACATGTGTTATGTGGATGTCACGTGAGAAGGAAAGGTTGGGGAGGACACAAAAGTTTTGTTGGACTATCATTTAAATTAGTTACCGTTTCATAAAGTACAAAAAGATGACTGAAAGAGGAAAACTTGTATTGAAAATGTTTGCTTGATACGGTACAACATTTCACGCGCCTCGCAGAGCAAAGACGTAGGACTCGCTTAGTGCTTTAATGTGGCTGCAAATTTTTATTTGCAACAATCAATTACTCATTACATGGCATAGATTTACACTGTTGCTTTTTCATATTGCTAATAAAATAATTTTAGTTCTTACGTCTTATTGCTAAGGTTTGTATGAATAGGTTTCCTGGTGTTTGAGAGGGCCAAAAGTTCATTTATTTACATGCAACCTAGTCCTAGCCTCTTGACATGTTCTTTAAAATATTAAAAAGTTAAAAAGTGGATAATAGCATACACATTTACGCAAAATACTTCTATGTTACCATTTCTGTGAGCTATGCTTTTACCTCTAAAAAGATACCAGCTTTGCAATACTCACAGCATTGTCGTCCAAGATACAAATTTCTTTATCAACGTAACATGGCCGTTGTCTCCACTGTAGATTGCAACTCGTGGCAAAATTTCCACAAATGGTGCCAAAGACGTGCACTTGACTGACTTGGTACATACATCATCCAAAATTTCCCCACATGCATCCAAGCAACATAGCAAAATGTTCTCAAGATTTACACTGCCACAAAGAAACGATAAGGATCATAAGTAAAATAACAAATCGACGAACAAGACCTCAGTGCCGGTCCCCTGTTGCTGAAATTGTGACGATGACTCAGAGAGCGTTGCTCAGGATATGATCTTTACCATGGATCGAACACAAAAACCGAAATATGGTAATAATTAAGAGGATGCTGCTTAGTAACATAACATCTACCTAGATATCCTCCTTATTCATACTGTTCTTAATCATACGAATTAATGGATTGCTCAAATCCAAATTATCTTCCATTCATGTATTCGTACCATTTTATGTACTACGTCGATTAAAGAAGTCTTTGAAATGAAAAGTTCCACTGTGTTATTTTTCATCACATCTCCATTGCTTTGATTAGACTGATCTAAATAAACGCGGACATTTCAAGTACACCAACAGCATGGAAAAGGAAGGTGTCTACTCACTAGTTTAAGGTGATTTTTCGTAACTTTTAAGGGCAACGAGTAAAATGTAAGACATAAATATTTCTCTCTGGCATCTCAATCCCATGAAAATACATTTATGTTTGTTTTACCAACGCAAGAGCAAACTCCTTGATATGTAAATCTCAGTGTGCTACTTGCGCGTCTTCAAGGGTATACAAGCAAGATCTCTGGATATTATAGCTAAGTCATTTCACAACAAATCGGTTGGGGAACAGTAAGATTATTGGTGGAACTGACATAAACCTTAATATCAATATCGAATTACCAGCTATTCCTAAGCATAGAATTTGAACCTTCTTTGAAAGGTATTCTCTTTTTCAATTCTTTTAAGCAGATTCTATGGAGTATGTGGCTCCCTAAACTTAAATGTGAGTAATTCCACTCAAGGTCAGACTGAAGACCCAAAAACCATGAACAGAATGAAATAAACAATCTGCTATTTCTTAAGCGATGCATTATCCATAAATTCACTTGAACCGCTTAACTGTCTCCCTGCCAGGGCACTTTCACGGAAGGCAACTGAATATTAACACATTCAATCAATAAAAAAATGATACATACACAAAACAAATCTGACAGAAAAATCTCTTTGATTAGGGCACTACATTTCTAAAAAACAGGTTTTATGGCCTAGTGAAGAGGTCTCTCTAGCAGGCATGCCATGGGTTCTCCCATGTTGGGCCGTAACAAGGCATTATATACCTCAGAATGTTTTAAAATGAATGACTCACTGAGGTCACGTTTGACTGTAAAGATACGTGATTAGAGAAATGAGAAGCTTAATCAGGAAATCTAACGAAAATTTACAACATTCTCTGCGCAATTGAGAAATCTTGGTTCCGGATCCCTGTTGTCACTTTCTCATTTAACTGTCAATTTTTAAACTTAGAAAATACACATTTTAGCCCTTTATTGATCACGTTCAGATAATGATCCACTTTCTACATGTTTTCCAAAATGTCAATTTCTCGTTTCTCTCCAACCACTAACAAAATCGAGGCCAGTATGGTCTAGTTACAAAGCCAATGTGGTCTCCTTTTCCACTTGCAGCTTTTGAAACACCCCTGTGTGCACATGCGGTTCCCATATGGCAACTGTGTTGAGTAAAGGGCTCCCTAAGTACGATCGGGTCAATATGGATCAAGACAGCTAAATCTGACCGTAGAACACTTTCAAGATCCATTAACGGCAGAAACTTAAAATCTGGTAACGACAAAACCAAACTGAATGTAACCGTACCTTTCTCTATCTGCTGCTATTTCTAGCAACTGCTTCAGGAAATGGGATACTCCCACTTTGTCTCCTTCCTCGCTTGGTAAGGTCAAGGTTCGAATCAGCCATTCCTTTACTGCTTCGCCTCCACACAAGAAGAAATCCATCAAAGCTGCGACAACCACGTTGCCTTGATTCTCCTTATCTGAGCAACATAAATGGCATAAACAAAGAGATTGGTAGGTATAGTCCTAGTATTCTTCCTAAATCACTGTAACATTTGCAATTTTCTAACATGGGTTCATAGCCGTGACTTCGCATCATTCTGCCAGTATGAAACGTCTCATAATTAATGACCGGCCATAAGGAGAAGTAGGGAGAAAAGGAAAGAAAGAAAGCTTGCGAAAAATCGTAGGCAGACAGGGCGACAGAACACGGGAAATCAAAGATGGAAAGAATGGAATGTACAAAAAAACAATAATACAACATAAACATCTTGTAGAGTAAAACAGATAGAATCGGTGAAAATAAAAAGCGAGAGAAAAGTGATAGATGTGATGAAAGACAAGAAAATATAAACATTTACTCTCGGGCCCTTTTCATCTTATTTTCTTTGCTGAAAATTTCTGTTTCATATTAAAGTTCACTTAGACTGCAAATCTGCAATTAAAGGTCTACATAAAATAACCACTTCTTCAAAATGCATGAAGGTACATTAAGTAGTGCTTGACTGACTGATGTCTTGCATCAGCTACAAAAACGACCTGACGTGCTCCAGCTCTTAAGGGAGGAAGTAAGCACTATACAAAGATAAATAGTACAACAATAGTTTTGTATTTAAGATGCCAACACTTTGCCAACTCCCTCACATAAAGAACTTTGATATTCTCGACACCTTTTGGCCCTACATATACCTATACAACAGATAACAGCACATAAGGAGTAGAAAGACAGCCTCAAAGCGGTACTTTGGGAAGCTCTCTGAGAATGTCGCAACTCCGATGCTGGAACACTTGTAAGATAAGCATGTCTATGTGGTGGGGACCTTAGTAATCCTGGGGGCTTAATAAAGCCGATACGTGTATAAGTTAGCTACGTCTGGGGGGGGTTAAAAAGCGGGTGCATCTATGACACGGATACATCTACATGGCAGATGCCTCAACCGAAGGAATTCCTTAGCATGTTTGATATTCCTCAAGGTTGATATATCTGTGACTCACAGAATTATAAAGAGGGAATTGGTTTAAAACCTACACCTCTGTCGGCGGGCACCTCTGTACGGCGGGTTCTATCATGGTAGAAACATCTATAAGGACCATCATTGCTCACTTCATAAATCGAGCATCGTGGCGTCTAAGTCACATGGTATAGTGAAGACAGCGCTGTAATGGCATTCTCAATAGGTCAAAATGGAAAAGAATTAAGCCAAGCTTACAAGTAAGCACATAAGAAAGCCACGTGTTGCATTAAACATCTCTAGAGTACAACATTAAGCAAAGCAATGACTTTATTTCTCCGATATTGTTACTGTAAAAGTAGAATGAAGTGCTAGGCATACATAACACTACAATAGCAACAAATAGGAACTCTTAACAAATGTTATCCTACCGCAAACAAGCACACTTTGACTGCTGTGGCGGACACCTGAGAAATCGAAGGAGTACCCACGAACAATCCATCCATCATTCCATCCATAAAAAATGTTAAAAGTCTCTAGTAAATATATAAACCAATGCCTGTAACAATATGTATTACTTATTCGACATTCATAGCAATTTAAGAATTCACTCTTCATTTTACAAAAGAATGGCCATGTAACTTCGTCTTCGAACCCTCCCCCCATCCCCCCAATGTAGCAACAATCTGCTTGAAAAAAACACTTTTAGACGACAATGTGCGATGGCACTTTCTTGATCTTATGCCAACCATTATAAGCGTGGAAAAATAAAGTAACCCTCCATGCTTCACGAGGTACAGTGAGTAAGCAGTATTTTTATACAACTTTCGGCAATGCTAATATTATACTTCTTGTAGGGAAGAAGTGCAAAAATAAAACAAACCAAGAGAAAAAACTGACTACAGCAAAAATGTGACACTTACCAGACTTCAACACTTTAACTGCGACATGAAGAATTTCTCCGACATATGCATTACTAAACTCCGCTCGTCTTGCCATGACAATAGTATCTCTAAAATCATCCGTCTTGTCGGAATAAAACTCCATGAAGTATTGATGTCCAGACTGTTTATCCAGGACGCATTTCATGAACTTAAGGCATTCGATCAAAACGCCTTCTCTATCTGAGCATCTGATGAGGATAAATGAAACAAAAACTGAGACGAACGAGCCATAGTCATTACTTTTGTGAAATTTGAAGATATCAAAACTGAGGTATCATATCAAAGATTGCATTTAGATATATTTAGATACACCTGATTCCCTCCAGATGCTTCTCACGAATCCCTCCATTTTCTCTATTTAAAAGCAAATTATCTAAATAGTTAAGAGAACGTTTAAAATTGTCACTTAAATGTAAATAAAGAAGTTGTAGTTGCTAAAACTTTCATGTAAAAGCAGTCAGCTAAATCACCCAAAAGTTAAAATAATTTTTACATATATTTCGTTTTTTCAGTCGTCTAAGTTCGGGAAAGATGCTGTAAGTTTTCCCCAATTAGTGATCGCATTTTGGAAGTAATAACATTAAAGTGCTGTGATGACGTAGTTGTATAAATTTTCCTTCTTCATTCCTTCGACGACTGGAATAAACTACATATATGTACTAATTATTTTAACTTTTGGACAATTTAGCTGACTTAAATTACATCACATGTACTGCCTACTTATACACAATAGCACGGCTATGAAACTCTATTTAAAGATACTACATACTACATACGACCTAAAATATATCCCCATCGTTATAATGGATCAACTGTCCACTCTAATCACCCTCATTCTACCAGCACAATACGTATGACTGCTCTCACTAAAAGTATCGAAGGTTTAAAAGAAGCACATACCAACTTGACACGGTGCCACTACGTTACCAAAACATCGACGTTGATTCGGATTAGGTGTAGTACAATAACTAATTGGTGACGTAGAGACAATCGCCTAATCATTTAACGTCGTAGTTGAAGTTTGTGTAAATGGTTTCAGCCCTCAAATAATGAAGGGCCTAAAACGGGAGGTAGGAGTGGGAGATCCCACCAGAAAAAGACCATAGAAACATCTTATTCGAAAATCATTCACACGTATAAAGACCTCGAGTTTCCGGGTCATACGAAATCTCATTCATACCGTTTTACAAGTACTAAGTGTACCCATAAACTCCAAATTGTGTATCTCCAAAATGAAAAAAACATCAATAAATTCTGAAGATGGGCATAGGTATTACTAATACCTGGATTGTCTTTCTCGCTCTACTTTCAAAATTCCATTACAGATTGTTAAGATGTGAAACTGCAATATCTCCTGCACCCTTTCTTCTTGTAGAGGCTGCACTAATAACTCCATCGTGTCGTTTACTAAATCATGACAAGGTTCCATAATTGGGCTCGTTGAAAATCCAACTAGCACTTCAATCAGGTGTTTCTTGCAAGATTCTTGGATGTCAACCTTAGTAGACATGCACAGAAACTCCACAAAAGTAAGAAGCGTTCGGATAACATGCTTTAAGATTCCAACCGCATCAAATTTTGTGCCATCTGTAAGAAAAGATCGACTCTTCTACTGACCCATTTTTGAAATCAGAATACTAAAAAATGTCAAAGGGCAATTCCAAACGACAATAACGGAATCTGATGTTTAACTAGAGCCAAGAAAAATCTGAGCTAATAAAATTTCCACGTGTAGAAAACGTATTTGGAAGCCCATTTTGTTTGTCATACCTAGTACAGAAAACGCGAACAAAACACATATACCGTCTAACCTAATAGCCGGTATCCTGGAAATCATGGAAACCTTCTATAAAATGGTTGTAACTAGCTGTGAGATTACTCGGTGGTGGCAACCGTGTTGGGATAACAATATGCCACGCGGTGAAGAAATTATCTCCGATCCTACCCTGGGGCACCCGGGATTTTCTGCGGGCAATAAAAAACAGTGGGTCACTTCAAACAGTCTACTGTGCAACATGGAAGAACCTCAACGAGCCTACAACATTGGGAACTGACCGCGTCTCTCTTATGCCTAAGGTGTGGCGAAGTACCCAAGCATTCGGAGCATCTAGTGCTGCAGTACCCCGTAGTTCTATCTCTGGCCGATTTGCAGCAATTGTCAGGTGTGGCAATGACTTCGTTGATTCGCTGCAGAGAACAAATGCGGCGGTGTAACACCACACGTAATGTCATAGAAAACTGGGGAAGCTACCCAAATATAGTAACAAACAGATGACGAGCAAAGATAAGATAAGCGGGAAAATAAATAAGAGGGCATTCTTGCATTTCCCAGCAAAATAATAGGATGTATACTTGTAATTCCTTACCGTATGTATTTGGAACGAGCTGTTCAAGGACGATGCTGTTGATGAGTGTTCTTTGTCCCACCATAAAGTTTTCTTCTTTATCGTCTGCAACCTCGAACTGTCGAAGTTTAATGCCTTGCCAGTTCTCTATTGCGTCGCTGAGCTCAATAGGCAATGCTGTAATTCAAGGATTGTCATAATAATACTTCGGCACAGTACTGACGGACCCGTAAGGTGAATAAGCTCCCCATACTTTAGTTTCCATATGGATTCATTACGCAAATCTTCCAAATTAAAACCCTAACTTCGTTGAAGTACAGTCCAAACATGTGTATCAAGAATCATGAAAACCTTACAATCTTAAAGATCAGCAGGCGAGAAAATGTTTAAATAATTCACCCAAGCTGTAATAGAGCTGCAAAAGGAGATCACTATATTGCTATGAAATAACTTAAAAGCATCAAAAAGAAATTCTCTTGGGGCATCGTCGCGGCTCACTTTTGTATTCTGGCTAACTAATGATTTACTTACAAGGAGGAAAGCGGGATAGGAAGAGAGAAAGCAGGGAAGAATAAAATGAAGGGACGAATGCATCAAGGGTTGAACGACGAGCAATGGAGGAAACAAAGGAATGATAACACGGCGGAAATAACTAAGGAAAGAAGGAAATGACAAATGAAAGAAAGAAGGGAGCAATAAAGTTGTCCGCAGGACCATAGAAAAGGAGGAAGAAATGGAAGAATAAAAGGAAGGAGAATTGGAAAGAGTAAAAGAAAGGAGGGAAAGAAAAGAAGTTAAGAAGGGGGGAAAGAAGGACGGAAAGGGCAAGCGCCAGCAGGGATGGAAAGGTACAAGGTACGGGGGGGGGGAAGAAATCAAGTATACCGGGAAACAAACAAGTACGCAAGGACGCAAGGAGCGAACAAAAGCATGAATAAAGGTACGAAGTGGCAAAAGCGTGAGGGGAAGAACATAATACGGAACTAATCGAGGAACGAATGAAGGCCGTAAGGAAGAAGCAGTAACATTTTTCAGCTTCGAAGTATACACATGGTCACCATGTAGCGATTACTACAAACGTAGCTTAACGCCCCACTATTAGTAACTGGTAAAAAGATTATGAGGTCTATTCCGGGAGGTTGGTATTTTAAGCCACAATTAAAATAACGGTGTTTACGTATGTGGGAAGTAAGAAGCAAACTGATATCGGTTACCTACCTGGAGCAAGAGCCCACATGTTTGTTTTCTTCGCTAAAGGAACAGTCCCTGCATTGATAACCAAGGAATAGATTTCTTGATCAATGTCCACTAGGGACACCCTTTTCCTCTCGGCCCACGAAAATATTATACTCCTGTTTCAAGTTAAAGAAAAATCTGCAACTTTAAAAAGGCAACAAAAAAACAAGGAAGAGACAAGAAATCCAATCAGATATGTACATTGAAGGAAATGAATAAAGTGACAGACGTACTTCTGTAAAAACCTGACAATAAGTGTAACTATTATTAAGGTAATAATCTAATAATCTTATCTATAAGAAATATGCTATAAGAATGCGAGCGTATCCACTTTATAAACTCCCGTCAAGTTTCAGACGGTACAATGCATGAACGCGTTCAATAACTAGCCAGCTAGAGTCTACAAAACAACTAACAATTGCTATAACATCAAATGAGTAAATGGGATTAAATGGACTGGCAAAGCGGTCCACCATCAAACAGACCACTGCGTAGTTTCAGGTAGACGACGTGTTGGACTTTTTAACTACGTTGAACTTTCCCAAAAATACGTCCGGCCTATTAAACGGTTTCCGTAAGCCTTAATCTCAAATTACTTGGAATCGTATGTGGGGTGTAAGTAGGTGCTTCCGTTGGTTTTTTCGGTTGGAATTAATCTCAGGATGGTGAACTTCGATGTAGGAGTCTGAGAATAGTGGGCTGCCGGGGTCTGTATATAAATGTCAGTGAAGTTGGTCATTTGATACTGAGCTGATTATCAGTACCCTATCATAATATGTGCTAATATTTATATTCAGTCACTTTATTTTGGTACACTATTATCCCTCCGGGCTCATTAACATCTTTGTAACAAAAACGTTTCGGGGAACTTAAGATATCAAAGATAATAGTACTTTGACTAATAGGTGTCTAAAGAATCAAGGGGCAGAATTTCACCGCACCATTTTTACCGGACCAAATCCAATCTCATCTATCAAATGAGAAGGGTGCAGAAACACTGCCGCAACATGAAAATCTAATAGGGCAATAAAATAAATAATACATAAAAAATAACAAAAAGGGAGGAAAAATGTCCTCAACAAGCTTTATACTTACTTGGCGATGTCGGTACATCTTTTAAGTGCATCCGTCAGCTTCATAAGCAAACTTGATGTGTCACAATCTGGCCCACCAATTGAATCGAACATTCGAAATTCTCGAATACAATTTAATACAAATACAAGACAGGCGTCGTTCAGCAACAGCGACGGTACATGCTCGGACTGTGTTTGCAGAAGTCCGTTAACAAGACAAGCACTCAGTTCACTGAAGTAGGTAAGATTGTGGCAACCAGCACAAAGCTTCTCGGCTACGGCCCTTTTCTCCTTCAGTGTCATCCGGCATCTATCTAGAATATCCTGTCCAAGAAAAATCATGTGATAAATTAATCACGTGATGTGCTTACTAAGAATTTTCCTCGATGTTTATGGGTCATGCTGGACGGCCTTATTTAGATCCACAAAATAGGTGTAACGGTGAGTAATCTACCCAAACGGTCCCTGCAACAATCAGCAGCCTACTCCTTTCCCTTTTTTTCCCTTTTGCAATTGTTTGTACAATAATAACTATGCTGGCTGTACTTTTTACCCCTTTTCGTGTCTGTTTTTGTTTAAACACAGGTTTTACCACAGCAAGAAAACATGAAAAAGCATAAAAAGTGCAATCGGGATCTCCATTGTTGCACAAAACATATCACCACCTCTGCAACTTGAAAATTCAAATCCTCTTTCTTCAAATACTTTCAAACAAGAATCAAAGCTGCACCATCCTATTTTTTCAAAATAATAGCATTCAAACCACTGGCAACCAACTTGCAGGACGTCTCAATAAATCAGCCCTTGCATCATGGCAGTTATAAGTCCATACTTCATAGAAGGCTACGAGTTCTGTCAGCCTTCCAATGGAGCAGCCACAAATATTTTGATTATTGTTTTATTCTACAATTTTCATGCTCAGTCTACTTCAGTTTGAAAGAACAAGTTCTATTTCAGGAAACGTGTGAAGAGCAAGTTCTACCGTGAATGATACTTTACGAGCATGAATTTTTAGGCCTCGAGTTACAGCGCACGTAAAGTCACCAATTGTTTTTGTCACTTTTTCCTTTTCTTTGGTATCTTTGCAGTCAGTGTGCCCTACAAGGGTATATATAGATCGCGCCACAAGGAGACTTGTGTTTGACTATGAGGGTGCCATTGCTTTTTCGCAGCGAACCTCGATCTGCAACGAAATTGTTTTACGGCAGCCGGATGATGGGATTGTTTATCACGATAGTTTCACGTTTTCTTCTAACTTCGCGGATTTAGCCATACGTTCTGAGAGAATCTGCAGTTTTGTGCGTGCCTCCATCGTATCGTAAACAAAGTTAACCTTGAGTGGCAATCTCTTTCGAGAGAACGGGCTAGTTCTTTGCAATTCAAACGTGTTCGCAACCTTCACAAGTCAAGTTACTTACAGTAGCACGTCCTTATGCTCCTGCATTTTTTCAAGTTAAATGTTTCAGTTATTCTCAAATAGATTTATCATGAAATAACTGATATTTTGTTCAATTAATTATAGCACATGGATATTTATGACATAACTCTAATTATAGTTGCCAGCTTTCTAAGTATGAAAATTAATGCTGTTCATCCACGTCTGCCATAAAGCGTCTTGAGTCAACTATTACTAATTTCCGTCCCTTAAATTGTTAGAAGACTCTATTAGCCAAGAATTTACTTCGTTGTAATATCCTTGGAAGAAGATGGTTCGTACTTGATTGTTCACATGTTTTTACTAACTTCTGCTCTGTCATACTGGGGGCGCAGCAAAAGACCAAATCTGGAACGGTGTGTCATATGCTTACATTACAACACTTCGGTTAATTAGTATGCTGGTAAAGATGGGATGCAACATTCTGCTTTTACTAATATTGCGCCTCAAATTATCAAAGCTCACAATTTCTTACTTCCTTCAAACTACAGGTTCATTTTAACCAACCTCTTAAAAAATACAAAATGCGGGAAAAAGAGAAAACAGGACGCCTACAGAATACCAGCACGAGGGCGTTTATGAAGACTTGAAGCGTGTATAAGAATGGAGATAGGTGCAGCTTCAAGATGTCGATGGCAAACCCTTAGTTGTCCCAAGCACTCATGAATACTGATGCATTTAACTAAGTTCCACTATCCTAGAAATATAATTTGCCTCTATTTCAGTCTCGGCTGCAACATCGTGGCGATAATATTCCGGAAGCAGTTCGAAAACTTCATGCCTGTGGTGCATTTTGGCTGTCAAACAGAACATCCGGTTTATGATAACATGGGTGGCCTTGTGGGTCAGGTATTGGCAAATTTGAATCGTAACAATACCATAAATTAAGTAATGCTTATTGCAGCGTAAATAAATCGGTAAATAAACATAAAATAACAATGCATCGGGTACCTATCATCATGCCTTTATACGTATGGGATCAGGAACGAGGTTTCACAATGATCAGGACTGGGCATGGAGACACCAAAGGAGCCTGTCTATGTCAAGCAAACCTTGAAACCTTCTGTCATTCAAAATACTGCAGATTTCGCCCGGGTCGTACTTCCAGCATTCTCTTGGTACAGCTAGCAGTACCTTCTATAGTATGTAAATGGACTATAATTATACGGCATCGGAAAATATAATCACTCATAGATGTTCCAAATTATATACGATACTCAACAAAGAAACCGAAACGTTGGCTAAACATGGCTTTTTACTTATAAATGACGATTATCAAACAACAAAAGCTTAATACATACCATAGTGCTCATCGTGATTGTGATTGGATTCTTAGATTTTGCTATAAATTTCGTTCCGAACTTCAAGAACACGATCATTCCCCTTTGGTCTTGACCGATCTAAAGAAAATAACACTTGTCTATTGAGCAACGAAAGTGTATATACTCTATTGTACATAATAACACCTGTTTACGGATTTGTCTATCTGTTTGGAATGTATGTTATTAATGGACCTCTTCCAAATTATGGCTGATGCAAAATAATGGTAGTAAAAAAGCGCTGCTTCAGGAGCTCATAATGGGATCAAATAAACAGTAAGTCCGGCGGAGCATCTGCTCTGAGTGAAGCTTTCAATTTAAAAGGGATGCAAACTGCTTGAAATGCCTTAAAAAGGAAAAGTTATGCGTGGTTCAGCGCATTAACATGGTGCATGGTACTGCATCGAATAGTGAAAACAGTTTGGAAACTAAAGTATTCTTCGTCCGACACTACAAAATCAAAAGAATCGAACATTAAAAGGAAGGGATACAACATACAGTCACCAGCCAATCAGAACGTGGACTGACTGATTGGTGTTGTTTTGACCAGTGTCCGTAGAACTTAGTAATTAATCTAAGACGTCCAATGAAAAGACAACTTCTTTCTGTCTGCAAAGCAACGCATTTCTTGTACTTATGTGGACTGATTCAAGAAAGATCAAGTAAAAGACGGGTCTAGACTTGCTATATGACATGGAAACGGTTACACATATACGTTTTTGCACAGTCTGGGTATTCGAGCAAATGATGAGCTACAGCAGAGTGACATTGCCTGGTAGCCTAGTAATGTTTTTGGTTTTTAAAACCCGAGATGGCTGTTTCGCTGTAAGAGCCTATTCTAGGGTAATTCAAGAAGGAAAATGCTGCTTAATTCTGTCAACTTACCTCAAAGTCCGGCGTCAACCATTGCTAACCTAACACTACCAAGAAAATATACAACAATCCTGCAATTTGTGGAAGGCACTCAATAAGTGTGGTTAGTTGAGGACGCTTTTTTACTGGCATTAACTACGTGCGGCGTCACAGCGCCAAAACACTTATCTATGGCCATTTTCATCTGGTTTTCTAATCCAAGGGAAACGTTACCATGCCATACACGGGGTAACCCTGAAGTCTGGAAGACTGCAATAATTATACTTCGTTTGAAATGTCGATCACATCTTCAGGATAGCCATTAGAAACCAAAATTTGATTTCGGGAACCGAGTTCTGGTTTGAACTTGTATTTGACCAGATCATGAATGCACGGTGAATTTAAGTCTTGATAAGGTTCACCTTGCGCATTTTCCAGCAGAAAGAAATTCAAGAAGTGTACCGACTAGTAAATGATGTAAACACTGATTATGAATTTAGTACTGCCATTTCCCACCAAGACATCAAGCAAAGGCAAAATGTTTTTCTCCTTTTTTAAATGTGAAATTTAATGTCTGGTGTAAATTGTTCAGTTTTGGCATCGCACTTTGTTGTGAAACTTTTAAAGAGCGCAAATGCATCGTCTACATGTTGAAAATAAGTGTTTCGGAGGATCCAAACTGTTAAGATTCATGGAAGCAAACAACGATATTAGCCAACAGTGGGCCCAAGGGACTACTTATGTTTAATCATTTTATTGTTGAAGATTATTTCGACACCACGTGTCGCCAATTTCACGGAATCAATGAACAACTCTTCAAGGAACGGTGGACAAATAAGGTAACTCCGATACGTAAACGAGTCTTTGATACAATGTTTTAAATACAGATCGCGTAAAGGTTCCAAAAGTTTCGCAAGTCACTTGGCTATTTCGTGTTGCGAGGAGCCAATCACCGAAGGAATTAGTTGTCAAGGCAACCCTTTCCTGTAACTTTTGGGGAGGCAATACACCAGTGGACGTTGCGATCCACAGGGCCTGATCCTATCGTGAAGGTCGTGTGGCAAAAATGCTGTTTAACTAAATCAAGCAAATCCTGTTCAATTTTGGGTGTCTTGTCATTCTTTTCAAAAACTACCTAGTTTATGTTATTTCTTTCAATCTTATGATATGTTATTTGATACATGATATATGATATGTCCATTTTGTTGCCATAATCTCTTCGCTTAAGAACAACCACCCCCGATCCTTTATCAAGTCGCTTGATACTGGAATTCACACTCAGCCAAAATGTCTCTGTTAACTTTCTTGGGTGGAATTCAAAACTTTAAGCGATTGCAGATTACTCAGCGTCGAAAAGCAACAATCAGAGAAATGTGTAATGTGGTCTTTCTATTAGTTAGCATGTTGTCAAACTATCTCACTATCTACATATATGACCGAATCAGCAAACGATAACACCCTCAAAAGTCATGTAATTGGCCTTACCTTGGCAGGTTCTGTTAGGCTGAGCAAAGCATCCGGCGTAGGTGGTATACCATCTAGCACGTTCCAAAGTAAACTGAAGCTTGTTTCTGTTGCTATCAGATTCATTATCAGATTTAATTTGTTATCATGTTCATGATTTAAGGCGTCCAACAAAGACACCATCAACTGTAGGATAGCACTGTAGAGGTCACCATAAGAAACACCATCAGTCTCCATATCTTGCAATACGTCGATCACCTAAATATACAAGATAATGAAACCAAGAATATTGCCAAATGTCAGCTAATGATTACATATGTATAGCCCATTCCTGCTCATATAAGTCCATACCGATTATAAGTACATGGTATTGCACCCGATTATAACCTATTAGCATATTCCTCTCAATTTTGCAGCAAATGTTGATGAACAACAATTTTTATATACTACCGAACCTCGCTATGGTCTCACAAACCGAGCTGTCCATTTCTACAAATGATGTCCTGTAACATAATGGACCTGTTCGGGTTAGATGTACTATCATGAATCACGTTTGTGTCTGAAGTATCAGGGAAAAATAATATTAACATTGCGTTTTGGCTCATCTACAAGGCCCAAATCTCCACAATCTTTTCATTCACACGCCGCTTATATACCTAAGTTACCATTGGCTTGTCCAAGGAGCTACTAGAATTCATAGACAAGTTAGACACTTATAACTACACTCGTTACTTCCCTATACCACTCCACAGTGTGCCAAAAAATAGATTTAATGAACATTTAAACATCTCTAGGCTAGAGGTAAAGCTAAGACAATGGTTGATCGTTGCAAGTGTATTCATGAGTAAAATGTGGTGAAAACAAAAAAAGTTTCAAAATTCCTAATTTCGGATTTTGGTCCAAAAAAGAGTAAAAAAAAATAAATTCTTTCTTGTGGTTGAATCTGAAATTTATTCAGGAATACAAAGAAGTGCATCTTATAGCATTTCGATGACTTCCACATTTTGTCAATGTCCACTCTTGGGCCAACTGTGCCCCTGATACATAAATATATTCGCATTCTATAATCGGATATAATTCGACAGATCCATTACATATGAAATATTTGGAAATTATGCGTCTTAACCTTATGACTGTCTTAGAGTAGATTAAAAATTCTGCCGTAAATAAACTTTTAGGTATCATATATCTGGCCACATATGTTGCAAGATCAACTCCCCGTTGACAATCAATTTCATGTCTTAACCAATATATTTACGGATTAATGAACTTGAATAAAGCATACAAAAGCACATAATCTACCTCAACAGGTACAGTTGACTCTGAACTGTGCACCCGTAAACTGTAAAACATTGGGCTTAGTAGGGAATCACGACTTCCTCCTTTGTGGTCATCCAAACGACTGAGTTCTTCCAAGAAACGCTCTTGGGCCGGAGAGTGTAATTTATCCAGAGATTTTTGCTTGTTGCCTTCTTCCTCAAACGTCTGTACATTTAGGATGTTCTTTGCAACCTAATATGGAAAAAAACATAATGGTAGTAGCAAACTGATATGACGCAGGGCTGCAAACTTGTACATAAAGGCAATCTTACAGCATGGCGATTCATTACGCTTTGATGCATTCCTGATGTTTCTGTTTAGTTGCAGTTGCTGTTGTTAGAGTTGCCTCTTCTTCACTTGCTGCTCTTGTAAGCAGTTGCTTCTATTTCTATTTCTATTTTACTTTTGGTGTTAAGTTGCCGTTAATGCAGCTGCTGTTATTGAATTTACCATTGTTGAAGGTGCCACAGTTGAAGCTTCAATTGTTGCAGTTGCAATTGTTGCAGTTGCAATTGTTGTAGTTGCAATTGTTGCAGTTGCAATTGTTGCAGTAGCTATTGTTTCAGTTGCTGTTGTCAAGTTGCAGTTGATGCAGCTGTTGCTGTTGCTGTTGCTGTTGCAGTTGCAGTTGCAGTTGCAGTTGCTGTTGCAGTTGCTATTGCTGCAGCAGCTACTGTTGTAACTGCTATTGTTGCAGTAGCTGTTGCTTTAGTTGTGTTCTTGCAATTCACTTTTCGGATAATGATCATTGTAAAGGAGACTGTATATAATAACTAAATTTTACTTCCTTTTCCTTCTGTTTTCTGACTCAAAAACATACAATCAACGGAATGATTTATCACAAATGGTTCTTTTCTATTGAAACAGGGGTCAAGTATCCACCACTTCAAATATAGCCATACTTAAAACAAAACATGTGAATTCACAGCTTGAAAAAATTAGCATCTCACCAAATATAAAAATCCGTGAAATTACATCCCCTACCGAATGCTTCTACAATATTGTTGCAAGAGTTATTGTTGTACTTACAGCACATGCTGTATTTATTGGACGATTTCCTATCGTTGTAGTTATTGTTGTAACTGCCTTTATTGTTGCTTAAGTTAGTAGTTGCCTTGGCCATTGATGTTTAATTTAGTTTTCATTAGCAACGATAAATTCGGTACAGAGAGATAATCTTCAGAAAAAGTCATCGACTTAATAACCCGAAAAAATTCTGCTCGTGTAGTAGTAAGTCTATCGGACGTCCGTTTTGTTTACGTTTGCTAAGTGCCTGCCAATACAGATTAAATTTTTCATGATTCAAATATCATTTCCGCACATGCATTTAAGTTAAGTACAAAGGCCCCCTTTTACGAGCCAATATGACTCCCTGTCCATCCTTCGCTATGGCAAAGGGGAACACAAACAATGATAATAACAAATCTTCTTCGAGACATTCAAACAAATCATCAACTTTCTTTAGTATTTACGATTGCATTTACTCTTAAATACTCTTGTTCATTTTCCTTGTCATATTTCATTTCCAGTAAGACAAGTGACAACTGTTGACCCCTCGGTTTTAACTCGTTAAACCATACAGTTTCTATATACCTTCCGTTTATTATCACCATCCTAAGGAAAAATGGGCCACTATATTTGATAATCGTCATTTCTCCCAATCATTAGCACCTGAGCTTATTCAAACGGAATAGACAGAACAGACGAAACATAATAACACCAGAGAGTTGCTGTAATCAATACCAAATAGTCATACGCACATACACTATCTAACAACACTTAAACATAGCAAGACGTAGCATAAGTTCATACAAAAATGTTTAAAACTGTAGTAAATGGAATTGTTTCCATCACCAACTCACCAAATCACCACTCAGTGTCACAATAACAAAGGAAAACAAATCGAGTTCGAAATAAGAATTAAGAAACGGTTCGCTATTTTTGTAGATAGTAAAAAGCAACAGCAGCTGGGGCTCTGTGAACGCCCCCTGCGTGTTTTCGTAATTTTGAAGTTTAAAACGCCCAAAATCGCTCTGGAAACAGCAAAGAATGCAACAATTTGCCATTATCCGGATTCTGTTTTGGTAGAAATGGTCATGTCAGCAAACGGCGTTTTTTCTTGTAATTTTGGTTCACGAAACGGTCTTGTGAAAGCGAGACCTGAAACACGATGTTCCAAAAACGGTTCGCGAATCGCAACATTATTTCGAACCATGGTGTCTCCTACGTTTATCCTTTGGAAACTATGGCTAAAGTAAGGTGCATGTGACGTACCCATATAGCTTCTCAAACAATAAGAGGCATTTGCTACAGCAATTGTTTTTCTCTATCTACGTACGTGTCGTTTCAAAATATACAATTTGCGAGAAAGACGTTAATGAGAGGGTTACAACGTTTAATAGCTCGGAGTTTTGAACTCACGTATACTTAACGCTATTAACGTGTGCCCTATCCCAACGTTGCGGAATCCCTGTTACAGCAGATACAGCAAAGACAGCAGAGAGTAAAATACGCTTGTATAATACCTGTAGCACGAGTTCTTTTGATGGCTTTGTAAAGCTGAATAACATGTAATCGAAGATTGTAATCAGTCTATATATCGACACATTGGACTTTGCTTTGGTAACACGGGTCGCTTTTACGATGATCTTGATACATTCTGTAAAATGCTTTATCTTCTCCTTCGTAGAAAAGTTATGCCAGAAGACGAGCAGGATTTGGCAAAATTCTTTGTTAAGACCTTTCGGAGGTAAACAAAAAAATAAATAAATCGTTACAACCAGACGAATTGGGGGGAAAACAAACGCAAAGAGGTTTAGTGTGAGTGTCATGAACTTAAAATGTTGAATGCGAAAAAACGAGCTTATATATGTTACTAAAATAAACTTCGTTCTCGAAGATCAAGAGGTTGAATATCACTTTTGCTTCATGTTATAGATCAGTCTGCATCCCGCTGACAGAATGATCTGTAGTCTTAACACCTTCTTTCTGAATTTTTAGTACGAAGGAATATTTAGCTTTCTACCTTTTAATCGTTTTATGGGTATACATTAACAGTCCATAGATAGTAAAAACCGGTTCTGAAAATCGCTTACCACTGACTGAACTGTCAGAAGGGTCATCAATTCTTTCTTCGAGCCATTTCAGCGTCATACGCCACAGGCGGCTAGCCCTCGCGTTATCTCCATGTCCAACGACAGAAAGTGAATTAGCCTGCTCTTTCAGCACCACGGTTGCACAAAGAAAACAAGCCAAACTATTCACTGGAAACTCAAGCTTCGCCTTCGAACCTGGGGACATGCCAACAACCTCCAGCAACGTCTCCTAGTTAAGAAAAAAGACACGAATTTTAACCACGGATGAACTACGAGAGAACGTAAGTTAAAGTGGACATTAACAACATGTATAGTGGCTACAGGAGGCGGGTTAGCTCAGTTGGAAGAGAGCTGCTCTAACAACTAGAGGGTTGATTCTTCGAGTCCGTCCTCAATGGTCAATCTAAAACTCCCAAAGAGAATCCAGTGGTAGAATAGGCGAGGAGAGGAACTAGCAAGGCTACCTCACCATGCCGTGGTTCAAGGCATGTGATTCCCTACCACATCATACCCCTTACGCTCTACCTTTGTATAGTGGCTGCATGAAAACCATAACCAGAATACCTTTGATACCAGATTTTTACAACGTAGCCATCATCTTCAAAGGTTGAGAAACGCAATAATAATGACAAGAGTATTTGTCTCAATTGGAAACAACTTATGTTGGAAGGAAGACTGAGTAATACTTTATTTTATATTGTATGTATATCAACATATAATTTGACAGGAATCAAAACATTCATTGACAATCAACAATCAAAGGTAGAGGGAATCTTCTGTGCATATGGGAATAGTTACCAAAAAGGAAGGAATTTCTCACTACGAAATGTACGAATTGCGTAAAGGAAACGAGTATTCTTAGGGATATGAGCTAGTGGTTGCACATTGCACATCTTCGCTACGGGTCCTAGGCTATGGATTCTTGGGGATACGAAGCTAGTAGTTGCAACTTGCAATGGATCTTGACTACGAGCCCTAGGCTATGGACTCTAGGCTATGGACTCAAGGCTCTGGGCTCTAGGCTATGAACTCTAGGCTATTGACTCTAGGGTTATGGACTCTAGGTTATGGACCCTAGGTTATGGACTCTAGGTTATGGACTCTAGGCTATGGACTCTAAGCTAACTGAAAAAGTACGTGAAATCATTCAAATTTTCCAGGTTTTGTTACGGCTACTTACCAGTTTCGCGTCTGACAGGACACCTTCTTTTAAGACAATACTCAGAAAGCGCGGAAGTGATGCATATAATGTCTCCATTCCTTTTAACTTTGTTCTTAACAGATGGCTCTCAAGCACGATGCTTCCAAGGCTTCTCAAAAATGCATCATCCAGAGACTCTTGTAAAATATTAGATGCAGAATGCTCTACAGCCGCTGAGTACGTCTTGACGCTCAAGTCTAAGATTACTCCTGCAAGCATCGTTAGCTAAAAAGGAAAGAAAAATCGGTCATTTGAGGGTACTAAAAGCCCCTTAGATCACAAGGATCGTCGTTGTCTAAATGACTTCAGAATCAATTACGCCGGTTTAATAAACTTGGGAAAAGCACGTACGGCCCCTTCTTTTGGCTTAAAGATACCTTCTCGATGATGCGATCAAAAGAGGCCACGTGTTTATTCAGGAAAAAAATAGTACATTCATGTGGTAATTTTAAAGTGGTTTAATGCCCGTTAACTTCGACTGCACTCCCGAAGAAAGGGAGAATATAAAACTAGCATTACATCAGTAACCTCGCTGACTCTTAACCAAACAATATCCCCGTTAAATCACCTCATAGGGGGCTTACAAATGAGTCTACAGCAAACATGGAGCCTCCTTTAAGCAGGGGCAAAGATCTGGCCAAGGTGGAGTTCCTAAGCCGTAGTTAGTTCAAAATTTTTGACAAAATTGCATCATATGGTTACTATCCATATCACCTGGTCTATCAAGTATATTTCGATGAGAAAATAATACTCACAACAGCTTGTCTTTTACTTACAATTTCAACGGATTGATTACAAGTCTGATCAATCTTTCCTGCATCTTCCCTTGTCTGGTTCATTTCTTGCTCTTCAGGAGAAGGAGCTGACGTGGCAAGTGTCCGTTCAAGCCACTGACCAAGAACGGAACCCTCATCTAGAATGGGAGGAACGATAAAAGAACATATAAAAATTCTGGGTTTGTGCCACAAATTAGTAAGCACCATAACCAAACAACAAATGTACTCACAGCAAAAGAGTAAGAAGTAAATAAGAGCACATCATTTCACCAAAACATGTATAAACATTGTGCGTTGCATTTTCTGCATCTCACTTGCCGTCAATAAAACGTGCTTATGTATAATCTTAAGCTGCACTTAGTAGAAGGGCTTTGAAAGGCTTATCTTCTCTTGAAATCCATTATTACGCCATTTATTGGAAGGGGGCGTTTCCCAAACGTTTTAATAAACAAGTAATTACTCGAATACTGTTTCTTTAATAATGATGTGAGTTACATCGAAAGCTCAGGGGGGAAAATTAGTGTGTTCGTAAAATTTGGATCAATTCTGTGCCACGATGGTCTTCCTACGCTCTCTTTGCTGGATTTTTATATTCATTGTTAGAATAAAATTCCCACCCGGCCATTCAATTGCGAATAACGTTCCTTTACCTGGAATAGCAACTGATATTTAAAATAGACGTTATGTTAATTTACCTTCGCTGCTGTCATCTTCAGAAGCACTTGAAGCACTGCTTAACCTTTCTCTTCTCTTTACAGTTGATACAACTTTGGCGGCTGCACTTTGATGTAACGCATCTGACAAAGCTTTAGCCTGAGAGAAAAACACTGATATTCAATCTATGATGAACAGTGATGGGTAAGACGCACTAAGACTCGCGTCAAAGACCACATTGCAGTAAAACAAATATTTTACCTTCTTACTATACGGATACCTTACCTCATGAGACAAATGGAAATAGCTCCATATAAGAAGATACTGGTGAAATTCAAGCACCAATGAGGTCAAAGACCACATTGAAGTAAAACAGATATTTTACCTTCTTACTATACGGACACCTTAGCTCATGAGACAAATGGAAATAGCTACGTATGAGTAGATACTGGTGAAATGCAAGCACCACTGTGGGCTGGGTTTGAGTTAACGTCATTCGAACTACTGGCTTCATCAATAAGCTAGTTTTTTTCTAGGCACATATAGTTACAGTACTTTCAAAATCTAATACTGCAGTACCGTAAGAAAGTAACTTGGAGTATTCAATATCAAGACTTAATTACACGAACGATCTTTCAGCTTCAGTTACATTTGTATACAGCGAGGTAATTTGTATACTGGACATAAGCCTTATTTTACGAGACCATTGAAGAGCACAATGTATGACAACTGGAATACAAAAACTCGTGAAAAGATCTCTTAAATATTATGCAACACAGTCCTCGTACTACGTCCAAAGGAGAAAACATTTTAGCTACAAGAATAGTCAAAAGACCTAGAAGCTAACGTGTAGCTACTGACAGCAAACTGTACTTGTCAAAAGGTTTAATGGCGTTTAAGAAACAACATACAGATGGTTCACTTTCTAACTCGGTGTATGTAATGCCACAACTACTTACGATGTAGTTTCTCCTAAAGAAGTCAAAGTGTAAACAACATTTCTTCTACATCAATATCATATCACAATGGTAAACTGTAATTGTATGAGGAAAAGTTGGTTAGTGGTACGACACGAAGAGTTACTTTAAGTAAGTCACTACTGCTAAAAGGTCAAAGAGCCTGCAGAGTGCACAATAATTTCCGAAGAGAATTTTTGGGATAAGTAAAGGTTGCCATACGTATTTGACAGCAGTACTTGTACGAGTTTTGTATCTTCTGTCACTCGTGATATTGCAATGCATGATAAACATTTTGTTGATAGCAGGCTGCTTTGTCGTTTGAACTATTTTGGTTTCAATAGCGGTCGGGTGAAAGGAGAATGTGCCTTTCCTAGCGACCTTAAGAAATTTTCTTGAAATGACATCGATAAGCCATGGTACCGAATCCAGGTGTTGCTGCCGGTACTACAATTCGTCCCAGTCCACGCCCATTGTCACTCTTTGCGCTGCACTGGTGTCATCAAAGTTCGTGAAGTAAAAGGCGAAAGGTCCGGGATCACCTGATCCTATCAATGCTTATTCAGTACACTTTTCGGGTATTCCCAGCCAGTTGCTCTGTGCCAATAGGAGTTGGTTTAACAAGGGTGCATCGTTCATCCGACATACATGACTAAATATGTTGATTAAGAGCGCCAAATGCTGGCCGATTTCTTTGTCAATTTTAGGACCTTGTTTAGAATACAGCACGAAAAAACTTTTTATACTGTGCCATGTTACTTTTGACGGCCGGTACACGTTGGCTAACCACTGCGAAGTACGAGATATATACTCCCTGTCACAGCGACATGACAACTGATAAACAGATATTTTGTCCAGCAGGTATTACGTCTTTTTGATGTCAAAGCACCAATTACGGGTCCGGAAAACCATTATGGTTTCACCGTGGGAAAACTTTTGGTCACGGCCTTTTCAATTCTTTCTTTACAGTGCAATGAAACATTTCATGCACACAAAATCATAAAGAAATATAAGGAATCCGGTTAGAACGAAAAAGTTAAAAATTATCTAAGAATATTCCTTACCCTGTCATACAGCCCGACAAAAACAGTCCACAATACGGATGGTAATTTCATTTTCCCAATAAGGAAAACAAGATAGTCAGGCCACGTGCACTTAGAAGATATTGTGATTTCTTCCGGTGTTGTATATTCTGACGTTACCTTGATGTCCAATTCTCTAAGTTTCAGATCGTTAATGAGTGACATAATTAAAGCAACTCCTTTTGTAGTAAAAGAGCCAAGGCTGATATTTAATGCTTCATACCTGAAACAAGATAAACATCAAAGAGTGTTTCCGACCAAAAGAGTAACAATAGACTATTCAATAAACATAGTGGCGTGTGAGCAAACTTGAGATCATTAATCATCGAGATTAATAGGCTCTCCATCTAAGGAACAATATACTTTGCTTCAGAGACCTTGATAAACTAAAATGCGTACTCTTATCCACAGACTACGGTAAGTAGTATATCGCTCCGTAAAGCGTCCAACAATAGGAATGCCAATCTTCGATGTTCACAGATTTTGCAACACATCCTCGAAGGGCAAGTGTAACAAGGAGAAACAAATATCAAAAAAAAATCAATAACATCGTTTGATATTACGAGGTCTGGTATCCAAGAGAGCACTTAAACGGCGAAAAAAACTTTCCCTGGATCAGGTAGGTAATAAAATCATGAAAAATGGAATTTTCAGAAGTTCCTTAATCATGGCCAATCACCATGCCTTTGATCCTGGAAAATGATTTAAAATGTGCTGATACTCCAAAGGCATTTTATATTCATACATTTTTAAGTTTCAAGAGGCACATACGTAATTATAGTTATTTTGCAAAGATTATTATAATCTTTCTTTCATGTAATTTCTCCTAATCTTCATCAACTTCATCTGTGGCATATATTTAGAAATTTTGGTATACGAGCTCTTGTCAAATCTTAGGTAAGCATAACTCGCTTAAAAGAAACTGTAACAATGCCATTTCATGTGATATTTTTGAGCTTCGATAGATATAAAGTTGGGAAGAGCAATTAGAGCAAATCATTTCAGAAAATGCTGATGTAAGCACTGTTTTCACAGTAAAATAATTGAAAAGATTGCCTAAAGCAGAGGGCGATAACCCTTTTCATTAAAAGCTAAAACAGTTTCAAAGTAATGTTTACAGGTAGTATCTTTACAGAAAACAAAACATATTAGAGCCTTCGCTTTCGGACTATCGATTTCAAGGGGCATGGTACGAAAGTGACGTAAACATGAATTTTGCCACACTATCACTTTCTTATGTGTCAAAATATTCCACAGCCGTAATGTATTCCAAAAGTAATTTATGTACAAGAAACTGTAAGCGCACATATTGTATACGGTCAAATAAAGACATGGTATCTATATCACGGGGGTAACCCAACCATTAAACGCCTATGCCCAAAGCATCACAATAAAGACTTATGCCAACTATGAGTAAAAATCTGCAAAAGGTCTGTAGAAAACATTATTTACTTTGGTCATTCAAAAAACTATGAACTAGGATCAAACAACAAGGTTGGATGTGTACCTTTGAAAGTTTGAAAAGGTGCAACTTGCCTAAATATTAGATGTCGGCTTATGGCTGGCTGGCTATCTTCATTAAGAAGGCAATTACAGTGAGAGGGAAAGTTTTCCAAAAAAGGTGAATTTTACAACATTGTCACATCAAACTTTGGTTCTTTGTTGTCATGAACTCGGACAACCTCGCATGCATCCTCTTGATAGCAATTTTGTATGGGTTAACAAATCTCCACTGATTACAATATAAAACGGACTCATGAGAGGAAAAGGTACTTGACCACTGAACTGATTAAAGTAAATAACCCAGGCAACCTGGTAACCACGCAACAACACACTAAACATTCACCTCCTTCGCAAGATACGATCTGTGGTTCGTTTGAGGGTCTCCTTTTGTTTTGTGCATCACTTATCCATTCTCGATTCAACGTCACTAATGCAACATCGTTCTAAATTCCCTGTGTACGCAAATTGGTACTGCGCTCATACCAAATCAAATAATCTGGTGTAAAATCACCTGGAAGGATGCTTCAATTTTAAGCTGTTTACCTATCTACACAATGCTTAAATACTACGGTAGCAAACGATGTTATACATGAGTCAAGTATCAATGTCGTACCATTTCAACTGCATTTCAAACCGTTTGCCTCTTCTAAACTCCAATTTAACCATGTTTCCACCGAGTATAGCGCAGAGTCCATTTAGTATAATTGAGGCAGACATCACTTTCAGATTATTACACGGATTTCCATCAGTTGTTAACAGTCTTCCTATAATCAACAGTGATGTATCCAAAATTTCCATCTATATTGAGAATTAGGAAGAAAAAAATCACATTCAACATTATGTCCATTGAAAACTGTCAGCAAAATGCCCTATTATGCAATCAAAGTTGACTGAAAGTATAATATTGGGCCCCTACAACCAACATTTGACCGTCTGTCTTTCTGGATACTGCACTGTACAATTGCTTACAGTTGACTATCTGTTTGACTTTTAAATTATCTGTACAATTTAAATCAGTTACTGCTTATCTCTTATCAAAATAAATGCTATGCATACACAAGCATAAAACCAACAGCTTCTTCTTTCACATTGGTGACTTCGCAAATCATTTTAACAGTTCGCTTCCAAAGTACATACACTTCCAAGCCTTGACTAAAGCATCAGCTACATGATTATTTTTTTTTTTTTTTTTTTTTAATGGGCGTAGTACCACACAAGGCTAACAAAAGCCACTGATTGTATGGACTAGAATAGAGGTAAATAATATAGATACTAGGAGAGAGAGGGAAAGGAACAACTAGCATAAAAGAAAGGAATTCACGTTTGACTTAAAAGCATCTAAGTTATAGGAAGAGGGAAAACAATCAGACGACAGAGA